>OMKI01008267.1:0-17257 GCA_900302315.1 Phycis blennoides
CCATGTGCGACAGAGCCAACATGCACACCGGACAACTCAAGGTGAGAAACCCCACAGTCATGTTACACACACACACACACACACACAGTGGTATTATTACACACACACACACACACACAGTGGTATTACACACACACACACAGTGGTATTATTACACACACACACACACACACACACACACACACACAGTGGTATTACACACACACACACACACACACAGTCACGTATTACAGACAGTCATATTAGATAGGTAATGCCACTAAACAGGGTTAATGAGGTTGTTCTGCTATGTGTCCCCACATGTACGCCTCCACATGTGGGTGGCAACACACCACCAGCCATCCCTGCCAACTGGCACCAAACAGGACATTAGCACTGCCGGTACTCAGTTCACCGAAGAGGCTTACGTTGTGCCTTCGAACGGAGGAGCCACCTTTGAAAAAAACAAAAAAAGGTTTTATTCGCTTAGTTATCTATTTGCTAGTGGACGAGGTGTCATATCTTTACTGTGGGTATCATATATTTTTGGGTGTCTTGGAAAGCGCTATGTGATAATAATAGTAATAATAATAATAATAATAAAATGTATTATCATTTATGGGTAGCATAAGATCCACTTCAGTCGGTTATGCCGCGGTTCATAGAGAAAACAGAAAACATGTCACAGCCGGCCATACTGAGGTGTTGTGGTGACTCAGTGTCAGCTACAGAAGTCACTTCAATGCTGGGCCCAACTGCAGTGAGGAGGCTTGTAGCCAAAGTGGTTAAATGGTGATTATGTGACCGAAGCACGGCAGGTGATATAACACACTGATAACGGCTAAAATACACTGCAGGGTGAGCGCACGTGTGTGTGTGTGTGTGTGTGTGTGTGTGTGTGTGTGTGTGTGTGTGTGTGTGTGTGTGTGTGTGTGTGTGTGTGTGTGTGTGTGTGTGCGCGTGCGTCACGTAACGATTCCAAAGCATGCTTTGACATGTTGAGATATGTGGTAAAATGTGTCCCGCAAATACACACACACACACACACACACACACACACACACGCACACACACACATGTACACACACCCAGCCATTGGACGCTCCCTATTTCCATTGGATCATTAAATGTCACTGTCGTAACATAAAAATAAAGTGAGACACACATGAATTGGTTTTACGGACAAACACTCCATAAAACCATAAAGTGTGCCATAAAATGTGCGCGCATGGATCTGATTTGGAATCCTTCTAACGGTGTGGCTCTTGTATAAAAAAAACAGTTATGGTCAAAGGGTTCAGCAGATTAAGTTATAACACTGTGTTTAAAGATAAACCAATGCCTAAAACACTCTGACATTGTTAAGATCCGTCTATTGGGGAAGTACAACGCACGGCAGGTCGTAGAGTAACGTTTGCGTAGCCACTTTGCCGCCGATAAGCTGGATTTGCGTAGATGCTACTACGTCACACAGAGCCGTAATTACAACGGGGTTCAGTAGGAGAGCAGGTCTTCAGTCATCGCTGTAGCATCAAGCTGAAGTTAGCCGCGGCGCCTCAAGCTACATTTGAGATGCAGCTCCCGACTTCACAAACAAGCTAATGTAAATGAACAAAACTTTGTTTGGATAGCTTTAGGACAACACGGGCATTTTTTTATTGACCGTTATACGTCGTTTGCAGACATTTGCGACATATTCAGCGGCATTTGTTCTGCACGACCTTTCCATGAGTGCTGCCCTTTCATGACATGCAGTCTGACCTGTTTCTAATCTACGCCTGACTAATTGGTTGCAGCTCCTTGCTAGCCCGAACCCGGTGTTGTTCCGAGGCCCTCTCCATTCTCTCTGAGGACGATGGGAATGAACATGTCTTCCCTGGTTGTCATGCTGCCGTGGGTCGTGGCGCCTACCAAAATTAAAAGATTTAATTTGGCACTGGCCAAATTCGGCTTTTGCCAGGAAAGCTAGAGGTAGCTAGCATGAAATAGTTGGAGGGTCAGACTCGTCTCTGTATGAGACATGAGCCTGAATGAAACCTGTCTCCACTAGAATAGACTGGGCTTTCCTGGGTGGATGCCTTTTTATTTTTTTTTGCCAGATTGACATTCCAAGTGTAACTAGACCAACAGGCAGATCTCCCCACAGCAGTGCCAGGGAGGGTGATTCTCAAGGGACGAGTATAAGAGAGAACAGAAGAAAGAACATTGCAAAGTGGTTTGAGGAGCCTCCACCCAATGGCAACGCCCCAAAGCACCCATTCTGCTTTGACACAAAAAAAAACCCTCTTTCTTGTCTAAAGTAAATAACCCAGGGAGACCATTTAGGACCCAGTAACAATCTCCCAGCCGAAAGACATTTAATACGTTTGTTGATTTGTGAAATGATTCACTTGATGCTTTTATAAATTATGCATTTATCAATGCATCAAGTTGACCGCTGGGCAGATTTTGTTCTAACTGTCAGGATGCACTTGTGGCCCCGCGTTACTCACTGTGTGTTTTATGGGTGAATGGTTGACAGCGACCATGTTATCATACTCCTTTTGTAAGGTAAACAAAAGAAAGTATAGGCACTGGCAGATAGGGAGAGGAAAAGAAAGTGCGGGCTGACGCGCAACGCCAACAGATCCATGAGACGCTAGCATGCTGGCACGCCATCAGAAATGCAGTGAGAGAGAATGTGTGACTCAAGCAAGCCAGACGCCGTTTAGTCCACCGCTAGCAAGATGTTTGTTTTCCGTTTCCTCGGTGCGACACTCTGAAGGCCGCACCAGTTAATCTGTTACAGTCACCGTGCGCACTTATGAGTCTTGGCACTGTGTTCGATGATAATGTTTTTTTATTGACATGGCGAGTTTCACTCCATTTCATTACGTCGTTCACCATTATAAACACTATGCCTTTGCTTCCAGCCCACGACTCGAAACTGTTTGACCTAACCCAGATGAACGAATATAAACTTGTCTTATACTACCCGGCTAATCCTTTAAGATCCACATGTGTTTGGTCTGTCTGGGCGTGTGCGTGTGTGCGTGTGTGTCTGTGTGTGTGTGTGTGCTACAGAACCTGCGAGTGCGCTGTGCGTGGGGAAGACAGTTCTTGACGCGCTCGAGCACTCGTCTCCGTGGCCGGGTGGGACATCGCTTCATGTTTGTGGACGGTGACAAAGCCGTGTCTGGATCCTACCGGTCAGTGTGTGGGTGTGTGTCGGTGTCAGAAATTAACCAAAAATGTATAATATCCTATAAATATGTTACGTTCCTATATTCTGTCTAGTACTACAGATGCCAATGTCAACTAAAAGCTCCCTTTTTTCCCCTTCTTTATAATATACAATCAAATGATCCCTAAATCCAAGTTTGAATCTTTGTTAAAGAAAGTAAATGTCTGACACTGGTGTACGCACAGCTCAGCATAAATTTGGTGAGTGTGTGCTAGCCTGGAGACCATCCTGATCATGTGACCTCACATTCTGTTTCGCTACACGGCTCAGTCCAGACCTCTGGCCGCCCACATCCATTTCATGAAATTACAATGCAACCAGGCCAATCAGGGACTGTGTTGTAGTTGATGACGCAAAATACTGGCCACCTCTGGTAATGGCGTCTCCCGAAGAAACAGGCTGTAACATTGACATTGGGAGAGTAAACTCAACCAAAAGGGCAGGTCTTGCAGAAATAGACCATAGACAATAACTATTAAACAAGAACAAGAGGAGTTTCACAATGGAAAATAGTTTTTTTCACCGTTCTCCGATTGGATTGGCTGAAGGAGTGTGTCCTGTGATCAGGATGGTCTATGGCTATGTGTGTGCTGTGTGCCTGTGCAATAATTGTGTTTTATCCAAAATGCAGTTGATTGACATTACTGTTGCCTACTTGTCAAGTTGTATTAATGTTTGTGTGTGTGTGTGTGTGTGTGTATGTTGGATAGGTATACTTGGAGGTCATCGAGGCTGGACCAACACCTCATCACCGTGGTAACCGGCCAGGCAGTCGACACTTTTGATCGCCTGTTCCGCGAACTCTATGGCACCTCCAGCGCCGTTGACCTTAAGCGGGTTGCCATGGAGCTGGAGCCCGAGTCCAACCCCCTGCCGCAGCCTGTGGTGGTGGCCCCATCTTCTGAGGTTGCTAGGAAACTGCACAACCCCATGTACGCTCTGCTCGGCATGGGCATGAACATCACCGCCACCCCTGCCGGCCCAAACAGCCCCGCGGACCCCAACTCCCAGGACAAGGCGGGGACAAAGGGGAAAAGGAACAGGGCGACAAAGGCGCCTCCGGTGGAAGCTCCTCCCATCCACCCGGGACTGGTGGATCTGGAGAAAGCCTACCTGATCCCGTACCTGCCCACCTGGCCCGAGCCCGACCCGTCCAGCGACGTCATCGGCTTCATTAATGTTTGCGACAACAGCCGGAAAACGCAGGTGCACATGCAGCGCTCGGAGAGGTTTGAGACCAGCCAGGCCATTCGATTCAGCAGTCCGTTCAACCTGCCCGAGGAGATCCTCCCAGAGGTGGCCCAACTCCGACAGCGCGCCACCAACCTCCAGGACACGGCAGCCTATACCGCACACGTGAGGGCCCAAGAAGCCGCAGTGCATAACGCACAACCCACATCGCCAAACACCGGAACACCTTCCGCCCTCGCCGCCCTAAATAAACCTGTCGACACGCATATCCTGACCTCTGAACCAATCATGAAGGCTGAAAAGCAACGTGCTGATTCTGCAGCGGAACCATCTGCAATCAAAGCAGCCCAGTGCATCACCGCACCTCACGTCGACGCGCCTTCGTCTCTCAGCGACAAAGCTCCCGTCGTTAAGCCTGGATCTGCGGGGCCTCCAGACGAGACCACGGACACAGACAAGAACACGCACAGTGAACATGTCTCCGGCTCCAACCACATACGAGCCTCCAGCCCCGCTTCCTCGCACGCGCGTGCCAGCCCGATCGCACTGCATCCGCAGCTCGCCACGCTACCCGCACACACCCAAAACAGGATTGCGCATAAAGTCTCATGCAAGCAGGATCTTGGTGCAACACCACAAAGCCCCTGCGAAGAAGACTTGACTCCCTCCCTCCTGCTCTCCACCCATAGTGGCACCATCTCACGCTCCACGTTCACCTCCGCGTGCCCCGCCTCTGGAAGGATTACCTCCGCTCCCATCACTACCTCATCTTCAGTTACCTCATCGCCCTCCCGCACCACAACCACGGTCCCAGTGGTCCCTCTCGCAGGCCCCGGTGTCTCTTCCCCTCTTCCACCCTTCTTCACCACATCCTCTTCATCCGCCTCCAATCCTTCAGTCCATTCCCACTCCACCAACACCTCTGCTCTCCCGGGCTCTGCTCAGCCCACCTCCCCTCTCGCTCCACCGGTGCCCAAGCCACGCACAGTTCACCTGCTGATAGACAGCGTGAGCAAATGCAATGTTCAGAACCAGCCACCGGACACTACAGTGGTCTCAGAGCATGGTAAATGGTCAGGTTCTGGGCCAGTGGTGGGCGACTACAAGTCTGTAAAACAGCTGGAGGATGATCTAATGACGAGCACACCGATAAGACCTCATACCCAGTCAATTCTGACCGGGAATACACTGCAGCCTAATGACAAGCAATTGAAAGAAATGATGCCACAGGAGTCAGGGAGCACATACCAAGCAAGGAACATGGTCAGATCACACAGAGTCATTGAGGAGCTCAGCAAACCCGACAATGACAGTGAGATTGTGACAAAACTACACATTCAAAAGGCAACACACTATGCGCAAGCCAATGAATTGCAGCAACACAGTCAAACCCGCACAGCTACAGCATCTGAGCCCCCTTCTTCCTTCCATGCACTGGAAAACAACAAAGTCATTGATGCCCAACACATAGCCAAACCAAACCAAGTCACAGCTGGGGCCCTGTCCATGACTGCGCACACTCAAGAGGGTCCACGCGTTGTCACAACAACTCAGCCCTCAAACAACGAGGCCGTGAAGAACACGCGCGACAGGCTGCATTCAGCCGAGGGCGAGGCCAGGCTGGACCCGTGCAACGCGGAAAGGAAAAAGCAAAGGCACACCCTTGAACTGCCTGCACTGCAGCCGGACGAGGCGCCGGCCGGCAGGCTCTCCCCGTCGTCCCCTCTGGTGTGGAGGACGCCGGACGCACTGTGCTGCTCCAGCCCCGGAGCTCGGACGCCGACCCCCGACACGAGCGACGGCTACATCTCCTCCAGGGACGACTCCGCCCTGTCCACCACCTCGGACGAATACTACGAGTGCGACGAGTCGCTGCGGCCGTCGCCCGTCATGGACCAAGGGATCGTCCTGGACGGCAGGGCGGCCGACGACCGCGTCAGGGCGCCGCACGCCAAGCGCAAAGGAGAGGAAGACGAGGGCGGGAGAGGGGAGCATAAAGCGCGGGTGAAGGAAGACACCGCATGGGCCGCAGAGGAGTGGGGCCGCCGCGACGCCCTGTCTCCAGCAGCCACAGAGGGGAGGCAGCCATCGCCCACGAAGACCACCAAACGCCAAGAGGGCGTGGTCTGCCCGAGTGCCAAGGGGCACCCGGACCCCCCGCCGGCCTCGGCGGTGAAGCTGGCCGACGCCTACTTGCCTCCTTCGTCCGCACTGCGGAGGTCTTCCTCATCCGCCTCCTCAGAGAACACGGTCTCACCCTTCATCACCCCGGTGCCCTCCCCCGCCCCAACCCCCACAACCAAGAGAGCCGCCTCCCGCCCCAGAGCGCCTCCCCCCGACTCGGAGGCGGGCAGGCCCGGCGGGCCGGGGGGCCAAGAGTTTGTTACCCAGAGGGACCTCGGTACCAGCCCGTGGGAGCTCCGCTCAGAAACATCGGCGCTGAGAACCAGTGGAGCCCAGATGAAAAAAGGGCCTTGGGTTGCAAGAGAAACTGAGGTAAAGAAGGTATGATAACCACACACACACACACACACACACACACACACACACACACACACACACACACACACACACACACACAAACACACATACACACCCTTGGAGAAATGATTCACGTGTGACTGAAAGGTTTGGTGTGAGCCCTAATTGACCACTAAAATTGCTTTCATCAATGACTTCATCGGATGTGCAGACTGCAGCTATATATACTCAGTAACAGGTGGAAACTATATACTCAGTAAAAAGTGGAAAACATGCAAGTAAAAATAAAAACCAGAATGATTACATGTAGGGAGATGCATTAGATACAATTCAATTTACCCCCCAACAATTGCCGTCGAGGTGTTTCTGGATGAAAATGTATCTTTTGATAGACTTAGGGTGTGTTGCCAAATATTGACAGACCCTAGATCACAGTCTGGTTGTAATTATATAGAACCAAGTCTCGCTCAATGAGATTACAGCTGCAGCCCTCGCACTCAAAACTAACTAAACTTATTAGTGAAATTGTTGTGTGCATTAGTCCCTTAGACCTAAAAAGGAAGAGAAACTTTTTGAAAATAACCACTCCCCCACTTCAAAAAAATGTCTCGTTTTCTTTCTCTGCCGTTGAGAAGTTTTGCATTTGCGCACATGTGGTCGGTAACGGAAGAGAGGCCCTGACTTGTCAGAAATGAACCGGGAGCAATCTACAGTCTACATGGTCTCTTCTTAGAGACAGGTGTGCAGTCAACCACAGATATTCCCACCGTTTATCACTTGCTAATAGCTGACAGATGGCTCTGGCATTCCTAACAAATTACACTCAAATAATATCTGGAGCCGTACCTGCAGCACTGTTAGCCCTGTCTAGCCGTGGGCCTCCTGAGGCCCATATCATGTTTGGGAATGTAAACCTGCTTTGATTCTGGCTCCATACCTCCTATCTCAAACTTAAAGTGGCAATCTCAAAGAAAATTTGAGATTGCAAAAATAAAAGACCCTCATGAGATTTCTCTACACTGCTGCAGAGTTGGAGCGATGAACCTCGGTCCCTTTGGCCTCCCATGTGACTCGCTGTCTTTTAGAAGCCATTGCAAACTGAATTTCGCATTTTGTATGTTGTACCTTTAAAAGGCTTTGCTGCTTGGAGTGCCGTTCTCCGTTGTTTGTTAGCCTGTACCCCCTTGGAAGTGTTTTCTCCACAGATTCTGATCGACAGTTCTCAATGACGTTTCAACATCGCTCCACCCCACTTATCTCCCCCCTGTCCCCCGCCTCCAGGTTCTTCGATCGCCACCCAGGAGTTCCCATGGGAGACCAAAACAGCAGAACCACTACAGTCCGCTTTCCCCCCAGTCCCCAGCAGCCAAGCCCGCAAGACCCGGCCGTCCCTCCTCCGGACTCCAGGCACCGCGGTCGTACCTGCAGGGGAGCGGCAAGACCGACCAAGACTCCTTCCACCCGCTACAGAGCAACTCACCGTTGCGACAGCCGGCGTACCGTAGGCACTCCTCCACGGAGCAGGAGGGCGCCTCGGAGGACTTCTCCCGGCGCAGCCTCCACTACGTGCAGCCTCAGGCGTCCGGTCAGGGCTCGGGGTACCTACCCAAGCCCCAGCCCTCCTTCCTCTACACGTACAACAGCACGCACTCCCAGCACCAGGCCCAACCTGGGGCTTACGTTCACGATAGCCCGGCCGGCGGCCAGCAGTCCAATTACAGGCAGAGCTCAGTGGCGGGCGACTCAGAGCCGGGGGATGCGGGGCAGGACCTCAGCAAGACCGTGTTTAGTTTTTCCATCACCAAGCTGTGCAACCTGAAGGACCTGAAGAACAAGGGGAGAGGCTCGCCTTCCCCGACCAAGAGGAACCCTGATCTCCCAGCGCAAGTACGCAAGAGCACGGGCTAGCCAGGGCGCGGGGAAACACGGCCCCCCGGGGCGTAGGACACGGACGTCTTCCTACGCACGAGACCCACCGGTCTGCACGCCCAACAAGTCAGTCCACAAGTGATTTTCCAACACCTTGAAAATCAAAACCAAATGAAACATTGTGGTGCGTGTTCCCTTACCACACATTGTACACACCAACGTGGCCCATATCGCAGCGGTTAGGTGACTGTCCAAAACAAATATTAGACATTGTTGTGCGGTTTCTTTTCTCTTTGTTTTTTTGCTGTACACATACAGGGGGAAGACTTGCGCGCCTTCTTGTGGAGTCTTACTCAAACGCTCGATCAGAGCGATGCTGGGTAATTTTGTCGTTAAGAACATGCACATAAGGACATGAGGGCTGATATTAAGCTCAGTCCGCCATTGTTTTTAGGCACTGATAGGTATTTCTTAAGTTTATGTATTTCGACAGCCATTAGACAAATATGAAATTTGTATGTATGACTTTCTGAGGAGGGTAGAAAGCGTTGTGTGCGCGCTAGCAGACAAGACTTAGCAACACCAAACGGAACCATGATATTCAGGGTGACGTCCGCTGTGCATGCCGGCCTGGTCTGCCGGAAGCAACCCCGAGTGGGGGAAAACTGCTGTACATCGCCATGCAGGAGTGGCTCTCACAGATGTACTACACATGTCAGTGAAAATGCTACTAGGAATTCAGACGCTGCCCGATTTACTTCGATGTTGCTGCAAAAACAACAATAAAATTGCTGTCGTTGCATTGATCAAATTGAAAAAGTGATGTGATAAATTAAGTAGTATTGAACATCTGCAGTTATCGGTCTCATTCAACACCAAGGCCTGATGTTTTAGTGATGTGCAGCACGGGAGAAGGGAGCCGCGCTCTATTGATGGTGGACCAGCGTGCCAAAGGTTAATGTGTGTCGAGCTCAAACCTGAAGGGAAGTCAGCTCATTAGAGGCTGATGCTGGGGCCTTTGTTTTACCCCCTCTATGTACAAAGGAACACCGATGTTTTGGGTCCTGCTTTCATGGGCTGAGCCATTCTCGGGGGCATCATTTGTGATCAGCAAACAGTTGCTGCAATGAAAAGCATGCATGGTCACATTAAAACCACTGAACCACAGGTTTAGTTTGAGAAGTGATCAACTGAGTAGAATTCATCATTGGAAACATTCAGCGAGTTCTACAATTAACTCCCAATGACTTTAATGTGTTTTCATTACTGTTAAAACAAGAGTTGGGGAATCATAAATCATTGTCATTTGGCATGCTACTCCTGGGAACCTGACGAATCTGGCCGCAAGACGTGTAATTACGCTCATTCAAAGCTTGTTTATTGTCTCAGTGCGTAATGCCAACGCGACAGACATTGTATTGTATCGTAACTGCCACCTCAACAAGACTGACCAGATGCTGTGTGGGCTCACAGCCCAAGAGTGCACGCCACTATCCCACTGCATGGAAAGCATTAGATTCTGAAACAGGTGTGGCCTCTCCCGGTATGATAATTGGCCTTCTTTAATTGGTTGATTAAAGTAACTGAATACTAAGGCTAACCGCCCTGTCCTTCTAACAACTCTGCCGACTTTATGACTTTAGTGTGCGCTCAGAATGTGAATGATGGCCACATGGCACTTTGGTCTTTGGTCTAATTTTTTGTCCACAAACTGAGCGACACACGTAGAAGACGCAAGTGGTATATTGCCATTGATAACATCTGTGGCAGGCGCCCAAAAGCTAAATACTCTTCCACGGAACCGCACGCAGAAGTCATTTTGACAAATTATGTTGGCAGTGGATTACATCGGTGTGTGTGTTTGTGTGTGTGTGTGTGTGTGTGTGTGTGGCTTGCCTCACAAAAATGAAAATAGGAGAAATGGTCTTCAAACATTCTAAACAGTTTACCTCTTATACTTAACTGTGTTATATAGTTGTTATTTTGTCATTTTTATGCAGCTGTTAAGTTTCATCGCATCCTTGTACAGGCCCACACAACCACTGCCACACACGCACACACACACACACCTCCTCACAAACACGAGTTGACTCAAGGTCTCTTCAGGGTATTTCTGATCATGTTGACGACCTCATGAGTCACTCTTCAAGGAGACGGATTTTAATCCTCCTTCTGAAGACCTGCTCTATCAGTCCCGTCTGCTGCCATAGATTTGCATGAGCACACACAGCCTGGGGATCGGGCCCGAGTGTCTCTCCCTTCTGTTGAATTTAGGAAGAACACCGATTATTATTATTCCATCCACTTTCAATTACTCTGCATCTGATCTCCAAGCTATCGAGCAAGCACCGGGCAAGAGTTTGAAACTCAGAGAACCAGAGAAGAGAGGGAACCAGCAGGAACTAGGAAACAAGCAGAAATACATTCTGGTCATTTATGTCAAAAGAAAGGGGAATTTCTCAACCAGCCTTTAACCAGCCTCTCAAGGCACTCACCGTGTCGGGAGTAGCCAATCAAAATGTCTCTCGTGTCCAGGCGTCTCTAATCTTTACTCCCTCCCTCTACTTATCAATTACTTGGCAACACAAAGGTTTACATAAAGTACACTGCAGGAGAAGTTGTAATTAAAAAAAAAGCCTGGCAGCATAAGGCCAGATTAAAGGAACGTGTTTCTGCCAAACTGATCTTTGTGTGTTGTACAAGCAACCACACCTCACCCAGCTAAAATATGTGACAGGCGTGTTGACGTGGCAGAGGAGATAAGCAGGTGAGGAGGTGCCCTACATATTTCCCAGGTCAGCGAGATGTAGAGGCTTGTACCATGCTGCCAGTCAGCTCACACCTGAACACAGACACTGTATGTTTTTAACAGAGGAAAAGGTTTTGGCGGTTTGAAAGGATGACCTCTTTATGTTGAAGTGTGACATCACAACTTACCCACGACTGGCTTTTTGTCCAGGGCTTTCGAGGTGTATTTCTACAAACTGCACATCGGCTTGGCAATGGTTTTCCCCCCACCTGGGACTAAGCGATGATACAGTATGACAAGTGTGGAAGAATCTTAGAGTGAGTGTACAAATTGACATCATCTGACGATAATTGTTTCCTGTTAACTTCAGTTGAAGCATCCAGTGCAACAGTCCCACAGAATTCGCCAATGACCTCCCAACACCATCGTCAGGTCGTTTTGACCAACGGCAACACGTCACTCTAACAGAGGTGGTGGCCGTTCTGACGAAGGTGAGTCAGTGCCAGGATTAAGGGCCGGATGGTGCTCCCTGTGAGGGAGGATCCTTATAGGCTGGCCTGAACAGCTTCGGAATTTGCTTACAGACAGACAGACAGACAGACAGACAGACAGAAATACTTTAATGATCCCAGAGGGAAATTGCTTTAGTTACAAAAACTCCAGTGGAATGGTAAGGGAAAAGAGGAAGGGAAAAGAAAAACACTATAGAGTGAAAGTCAGAGGGAAATATAAATATAAAAAGTAAGAATATGCAAAAATATACATAAATATACACAAATCTAGGCATACCGGTACACTATAAAAGAAATAGCATACGCAAAGAAATAGCATACAATAAATAGAAATTAGAAATATAAAGGTCAGTGAAGTTTGTCAATGTCCAAGTTATGAAGTGATAAGTGACAATAATGTGCAAGTGACCACTTAAAGTGACCACTTAAAGAGAGCTGGTGGCTGACTCTCTGAGGGAGGTGTTGTGTAATTTGATGACCACAGGCAGGAATGATTTCCTGGGTCGCTCTGTGGTACATCTCGGTGAAAGGAGTCTTCTGCTGAAGGTGCTCCTCTGCTGGGCCAATGTGGTATAGAGAGGGTGAAAGCCATTGTCCAAGATAGACCGTAGCCTGGACAGCATCCTCCTTTCTGCCACGGTCGTCAGGGTGTCCAGCTCCTCACCCACGACGTCACCAGCCCTCTTGATGAGTCTATTTAGTCTATTGGTGTCCGCAACCCTCATCCCACTGCCTCAGCATGTGACAGCGAAGAAGATCGCACTGGCAACAACAGACTCATAGAACATCCTCAGCATACCAAACTACCAAACGTTTCCAGCTGCTCATGGAGCCAGATCTTGTTCAAGTATTGAAGAACATCAACGATAACCCCCATTCCTCAGAAAAAGCAGAGCCACAAAGGCAGGATGTCCAACCCATTGAGAGTCAGATGCAATCATCCAACACAAACCGTGACCTCACCAGACCTCGACCTGTTGCAGTTGCAACATGGTGCCAAGAGGGTTGAGGACGCCAACGTGACACACTCACACAAGTAGTGACTGAACACCTGCACAAGATCACGTCAATATGCTACCCTCACAGATCATGTGCATTTACAGAAGCGCAGAGCGAAGACTCATCCTGCTTCATACACTAAGGGATTTTGAGGTCAGCATGAGCACGTTGTACAGAGTATACCATGCTCTAATTAAAGGTGCGCTCACTGTTAACATTGTGTCTGGGTTTGAGCACCTGAGAGTCAAAAGCAAGACCAATCTTTCCAGAGTAGTTAAACTGGGCAGTACAACTACAGGCTGCATAATGACCAGTCACCCTGGGTGGTGGAGCAGTCCGACGTTTAAGTGGCCAAATCTTAGACGACCGCAGCCACCCCTTTAACCTCCCCTTTAACTTCCCCTTTAACCACCCCTTTAACTGCCTCTTTAACCACCCCTTTAACTGCCCCTTTAACCGCCCCTTTAACTGCCCCTTTACAGAGTCCCCTGTGTCGAAGAAAAAACATCTATAAAACATTGTGTCCCTGTTCTTCTGAAATATTTCTTTTTACATGTATTATTCAGGCACCATGGAGTACCTAGTGCTCCTTTGAATGAAGTCTCTGTTGTGTTTTTATGTAAATGTATTTTAATGCGTCCCGTCTGGATGTGACGTGTTGAGATTTTAATGTAACCTTTTTTTTTTGTTGGTTGGGAGACGTCTGCACATGCAAGCAAAGACAAATATGTAACTTTGCATGCAAAAGGTAGACAGTAAAGTCTTTTTTTCTCCTTGTATTTCCATAGTGAGAGCTGTTTCTGCACTATAGAAAGTTCACAAGGGACAACCTTCTTGTCTTACTTATCACCAGGGTGACGATACTTCAGTACTTTTACTCAAGTGTAGACCAACTTAAGTGCGTTTGTTAGGCATTTATACTTTATTAATTCGATTCTCAACTCATTCATTACATTCAACTCATTCAGTACATTTCAGGGTCACGGGTCACACGTTTGTTGCACTACATTTCAAAGCAAATATCACTTTTTTCTCTTTTACTTTCCCTTCATAGTGTTTCACTTTGTTTTAGCTTGTGTGTGTGTGTGTTTCTATTACGATAATTACGTTTATTCATATCACGCTGGCTACATTCGCATTTACTACAACCTTTTTCTACTACCTGTTCGTGAAAGTCGTGTTCTATCTGCCATATCGGACAGCAGTATTTTACAAGCTGCCTCCTCTGGGGTTGAGAACACCAAGCTGTAGTGAAAAGGGCCACAGTTCACCGGAGCAGAAAGCGCACCGAACAATCGTCTTTGTTGTGTTGCCTGAGAGTGAAGTCGCCGCTCTCACAGTGGTGAGACAGCATCGGGAGAACCAGCTGCTCCGAGGCCTCTGTTCAGACACCGCTTCAGAGGTTTGGGAAGGGAAGTCCTTGCCCAAGCTTGAGGCCAAACACACACACACACACACACACACACACACAAACACGCAGAGTCACACACACACACACACACGCACTCACATACTGTCACACAAACACACCCATACGTGCATGAACACACATTTTGCCGTTTCTTCAAACACACACACACACACACACACACACACACACACACACACACACGCACACGCACACGCACACGCGCGCACACACACACACACACACACACGCACACCTATATATACCTAGTTGCTACCTGGAAAAGGTTGGCAGCAAATCAGACAACATTCAGACAACTATCTCCACAACGCCCTCTCATTTGAATGTCCCACATTGAAGTTCCATCAAAAATTGGTCCTGTCAAGATGAATTAGTAATAAATCAAGACACATTTTCTACCTGGTCACCTTACCTGTGGTGTGATTAATAGTGCACTACTCGTGTATTGTATAGGCGTAGCCCACATTATACATTAGTGTATTTGTACAGGTTGTTTATTGTTGCTGGTTGCTTTAGACAGGGCAGGCACCCTATAGTCCATTCATTTTAACGTTAAAAGATGTTGAGGGGGGATTTTTGGTTTGCAACACTTTGTTTGTGTCTGTTACACGGAAGGGTCACATAACACTGAAAGAGCATCAAAGTGGTCCAGACACTTCGCAGTGAGTCATACACCTCCGCGATGCACCACAGAGCCAGAAGTCCACGCATTATCTCAGACATATAAATACACACACGCGCTGCCACAAGACAAACCAAGGATGTACCACGTGGGCAGGGTTGCCAGCAGTGGGCTTGTAGTAAGTATTAAGGTATTTACTGCAGTGATACACTGCGTGTAGTTTCTCAACACAAACGGACACCTACACATGTCCGTATGGTATTACACACATGCACCCAGGCACATATTTCCACCCATATAGAGATACTCGATATAAAAATGTCATGTCAGCCACATGCGTCATTTAAGACTGATATTCACAACATCCATATGCTGGGGGGGGGTAATTTAGAGAGACCCAATCTAATGGCTTCATTTTCTCTAAATGGCTCTGAGGAGAGTCATTATTATAATATAAAACATGAAACTATGAGCCACCTCTCACTGCAGCAGAGATGGGTCTCTGGTGCCCTCTTGTGGCCGTGGGTTTTCATTACAGTTGATAAAGGAAGGCAAAGCGCTTGATTTGCATAGTGAAACACAAAAAACAACCAATCAATCACTGATACCGACAGATTAATAGTCACGGAGGTCTGCAAATGTTGGACTAGTTCGATTTGCTTGGCAAGTATAGTTTGTACGTTTTATATGATTTAAATCACCTCGCTGGTTGCTTCTTTTTCAGCTCCTGCTCCTAACCCCTGAAATAATAACATTCATCCTGTCAGCTGTGAAGCAGGGGGACTGCTGGCCGTGATGCAAAACCATTTCTATTTGTTTATTTTTATGTATTTGATCTATTTGTAAAAAGTTATCATCAGGCACAGAGTGCTATCCAGGAGCAGGTAGGGGACATACATAGGCTACACGTCTGGGTTTGAGTGATCATCTTGGCGCATGCCACTGGTAACTGCAAAGGCCCACGGCTGTCTGTAGAATGTAGAGGCCAGCACTGCAAGTGTGTCCCTTCTGTAGCGACCTATTTTAAACACAATGATAAGAGACGTGAGTATTTAGAAATGGTAATGATTCTCCCAAACCCATGTCTCAAACATACACAAAGCCATTTGTTTCGATTGGTAGCCAGATCAATCAAGGTTTTCAAAACGTTTTGGGCTACAGGTAGGCTTGATCTATTGTTTATTTATCATAAAAGAAGCTGGGTAAATCACACACGACCTCATATGATTAGGCGCACATATACATAGTCATAAAAATGCTTCGTTTTTAAAAGGATAAACTCAAGCTAAGGACAGTTCAGCTCAGTAGTCATTCCGAATACAGAAAACAACAGGATTCCTGTGTGTGTGTGTGTGTGTGTGTGTGTGTGTGTGTGTGTGTGTGTGTGTGTGTGTTGTAATATATAATATATAAAATTTGACCATTTTAAGTCCAGGAAAATGGGACTGCTTGTCGTGATTTGCTGCTTCTTCTTGCTTTACACACCTGCCCTCCGCCCCCTGATGGAGCCTTCTCTCTCCTCACTGGTTTCGCAGTTAGACGGACGCTCCTGATATGTTTTTTTTCTATAGCAATAAGCCACAGGAGGCCGCTTTTCCCAAAAACAACGCCCCCTAAGCTGCACTAAAATAACTATTAATCACGGCCTCATGTGGCTTATGGCTTTTATAAAACTGTTATATAACTGTTACTGTATACTACCTAGTGGCACAACCACCTATACTAGTTGTGGAATCCTAGTGCCTAGGATGTCACAAATGAAAAGACACAGCAATCCAAAATGCGATAATTTATCGATCAACAAATCCCAATTCGTCAGCCGAGCAATAGATTTCCTCAAGACAGCAAAATGGTTGCCAAGCAACACAGGCGAGCATCCTTTGAGATTGGTGGCACATTAACACTACCAAATGTTTGTAATGTGTCACATGTCTTTATAAAGCATTTACAACTGCTTCCAGCTGATCAGAATCAAAGACCAGTACGACCTGTTTCATAATCTCCTCTCTGCCACAACAGAGAACAACAGCATGTGTGTACGATGAGAGAGAGAGAGAGAGAGAGAGAGAGAGAGAGAGAGAGAGAGAGAGAGAGAGAGAGAGAGAGAGAGAGAAGCAGAGAGCGAGAGAGAGAGAGACAGAGAGACAGAGAGCGGAGAGAGAGAGAGGGCTAGGGGTATATCACAGGTGTAAATGTGATGGGA
>OMKI01008269.1:0-10794 GCA_900302315.1 Phycis blennoides
AGCGGTGTGGAGACATGGGATGTCCAATGAGAGAAACACCAGTAGGTTGGCAGACACCAAAAGCATCGTGGGTATTGAGTTGTCAATTCCCCCCCCCCCCCCCCACCCCCACCCCCACCCTCTAGCAGTGGGACTCGGATAGAGCTCAATATCCTCAAGGTTTGTGTGCTCTGCTTCCCTACCTTCCACGATTGGCCCTGGAAAAGTGAAACGAAATGGACAACTCTCAAGAAAACAAAGTCATTAAAAGCTTTTAATGGCGTGGCTCTGGGTACGCCATTATAATGAGCGCACTAATCTCTTTGGATTCTTTGTTTATAGAGCCGCCTGGGTTGAGAGCAGTTTGTCAGTTAGTGTTAGTATTTTCAGAGACAAAAACATGTATTAACATTTGAAAGCCCCAGGGAACTCGCATCTTGTGATTTACTTTCACTGACTAGGTTAACAAGGGTCATGGTGGTGTACAGTATGCAAGCTCAATGTGCCATTACTCATGCATCGATGAATATGTGAAGGTTTCTTCCTTCCTTAGGTCTGGATGTAAATAAAGTGAGATTATCTCAGTGTGGGCTGATCTCTCTCTCTCTCTCTCTCTCTCTCTCTCTCTCTCTCTCTCGCTTCATACTGAGAGAAGGAGCCGTTTTTACACTACCACATCAGCTGCACACCGGGCTTACTAGTCATTACTCCGTAATAACATCATGGCCACTCCCAGTAAGATCTAATTAAAAGCTCTGATTGGCCAATTTCATGTATTTATGTTTTTTTCTTATTTATTTATTTTTTCACTAAAAACCCAAACTTGGAACAGCTAATTGGATTCAATGGGTTTAGAAGACAGCGTGGTGTTGAAACCAGCTAGGTGCGAAATTGTGCCTGAATTCCGGATATTCCTAACAAGACAGTAAAGAAAGACCCAACTGAAATATCACAAAGCATGGGCACACAAACACACACGTAAAAAAATACACACACACACACACACACACACAATGTTTGTGAGTATACAGACTATACAGAATACAACAAAGTGTATTGTATTGTATTATCAATCAAAATTGGTGCCGGGGGACGATTGAATAATCCTCTTAATATCGGTAAGGTCACATCCCTTGACACCCTACTCAACAAGATGCTGCTTGTATGGATTCTGATAAAACACATTTGAGTGTTTTGTGTGAGTGGCGCAGGCAGGGAATCAGTTCCCTCGTGTTTATTGCTACTCATAAAAGTGTAAAGCAGTCCTTCTACACCTATGGCCATGGTAGACGACGGTGCTTGGGAGAAGGGGAGCCAACAGCACAACAACAATAAACGGCTCTGTTATCGGCTGTCGTTTTTTTCCCTTGGTGTCTCTTTCGGTATTGAGATGTCGATGTTGCGGCATCAATATGCACTCGAATCTGCCGACATCGCCCGCAGGTACACAACAAATCATATCATTAGAATGTGCCGGTGTCTTTTTATTTGCGGTACTGGTGACAGCTAGCGGGAAATCCGGGAGCCAATCGTGACCACGCCGACGTCACCGTTTAATTTCATTCGTTTAGCTTGCATTTCTGGTACTCCGTCCTTGTCTGAAGGGAATCCATTGTTTATTAGCGGCTGCCCTCGCGCTGCAGAGCGAAGCTTTAAAGCAAAGCCAAAACAAACAACAACAAAAACAGTGTTCAAATCACAATCCTATTTCACCAGGGAATCGGTTAATGTTGACAGAGGAGGTGACGGCGGGCCGCGTCCAGGGGCAGAGATAGCAAAGTGGGCATGTTACAACAAACAAACTAATTACATAGACAATGGTGAGAAAGGACAATTGTTTTTACCCTTTGGCTCTAGGTGGTGTAAATTAATTTGTGTTTGTTTTGCATGGCTGAGATTGGCTCTCAAAGCCAGCAACCTATGCCGTTTGTTACCATTTTTTGACTCGAGCTTTTATCAAGTACCAACGAGGGCAGTGGAGTGTGTTAATCACATTATGTGTGTGCGCGTGTCTTTGTAGTTGCCTGGGTGGCACGTGTGTGGCCGCGTGTGTGTTCATTTCCTGTGTGTGTGTGTGTGTGTGCGCGCGTGTTGAGGTGATTGAAGGCGAACGAGGCTATGCAGCTCATTAACATATTCACTAAGTGTTACCACATCACCGTCCGGGGAGAGGGGGGTGGGGGTGGTGACTGATGTAAAATGGCTGGGGTGTGGACAGTGCGCGAGCCACTTGTACTTTTTAATAATGTACTAGAAGCAACAGATGATCAAGGAAGTGGATTCACTGAGGGAGAAGCACACAGGTGAAATTAGCACTTTGATCGCACTTTAATCGCACTTGGTAACTTGGCACTTAGTCAGAGTTGTATTCTGGCAATGGTTAATCTAGCAATTGAAATGCTTGAAACTTGTTCTGGTGACTTTCTTACTGTATTAGCTGCAATGAAAATGTTGTACCTTCTTATGACAAATGTACTCTTTGTAAGTCGCTTTGGATAAAAGCGTCTGCCAAATGCCCTAAATGTAAATGTAAATGTAAATGTGAACGTATAACCACGCAACAAAGTGCGGTGCGACGCCACACGCCATGCATCCAGGCCTTGGGAGCCTGAGTATCGCCGCGGACGAGAACAAAATAAGGCCAGCGCTAACCTGGCCGCAAAGCAGAACCACACGCCTGCCCACCTACTCAAACCCACACTAACCCACAAATACAGCGGGTGGCAACACTCCTGACCTTGAATATCTAAACAGAAAAGCAGCACTACGTGTCGCAAGAGCGTAGAGGCCTCTGTCTTACCTGTCCCACGACTGCAAGGTGGCAACAAATGAATGACAACAGGATCAGCTGGAAGACACGACCCATGGCTCGACCCACAGCAACAGACACAAGGGGGAGGGAGGGGAAACTAATGGGCAATGTAATATAATATAATATATATACTATAACAAAGAATTCATCGTATCACTATTAAAGCTCTCAGTGTATTCAATCACGAGAAAGGGGTAACCGTCAGCACACTGAGAAGAGAAAGAGTGACCAGCAAACTCTAAATGGTTGTGGCAGGCCTCCCATTGCTGGAAACCGATGAGGTGGATGAGCTGGTCGGTAGAGGCGGGATAACGATGAAAGTGTGGACTTTCATGGGCAGGCCCCTTTACCGGATGAAAGGGACAAATCACACGCAGTGTGGATGTGGCGTAGCGTGATCTACAGGGACGGAGAGAGTCGCTCAGTGTTAGCGTACTGGGCCGCACGGATTATTACACAATCAAGTCAACGCATTCATGAGAATCATTTGTGGGGAAAATGAAAAAGGTTCAGGGTTCAAAGCGGGAAACGGACCAGGTGTATTTGATTAAGCCGCCTACATGCTCCTCAATGACCTGCACTCACAGTTTTCCGTAAGGAATACATAAATCATATATAAAGTGAATATGCTGTGTATACAGTAGGTGTTATTGATACAGGGATGAATTTTAAAAGCTTCTCGATTCTCGGTTCGATTCTGGGAGAAAGGGCGGAAGGAGACCTTGGCTTTCCTGAACGATGATCTGTCGCCCA
The DNA here is from genome assembly GCA_900302315.1 of Phycis blennoides. NCBI lineage: Eukaryota > Metazoa > Chordata > Actinopteri > Gadiformes > Phycidae > Phycis > Phycis blennoides. The sequence continues at coordinate 3,545 of OMKI01008269.1, forward strand.
TTTTTAATTGGGGGAACAGGTTGGCTGAGAGGAGTGAACCCCTTCCTCACAGCTGTCATGGAGACGGAGATTCCATTTCCAACGGCTCCCAGGGAAGAGTTCACTGGTTGATACAATCAACAGAGGCGGCTGCTCTCTCCTCCAGGAGGCTTCCGTGTGTGTGTGTGTGTGTGGGGGGGGGGGGGGGGGTTTGGGGGGGGGGGGGGGGGGGGGGGGGGGGGGGGTGGGGGGGGGGGGGGGGGGGGGGGGGGGGGTGTGGGGGGGTGGGGGGGGGTGGGGGGGGGGGGGGGGGGGGGGGGGGGGGGGGGGGGGGGGGGGGGGGGGAGTTATGCGTGGTGTGTGTGTGTGTGTGTGTGTGTGTGTGTGAGCCTGCGTGGAATTGAACCAAAATCTGACTTGGTTAATGGCCAAAGACGCGGCACTTTACAGCTGTGTGTTTCTACCATTTTCCATCCTAATAATCCAATCTCATATTTTGCCAAAATGTCCCAAGTTGGCAGAGGAACTAGTTTAGCTCTGAAATTCCCAACGCAATTTCACGCCTGGAGTTATTTTCTCAATACGTAACCTGAATTGTTGACAAATATAAAAACGAGAATACAATAACAATAACAAACACCACGACGTCCCAGGACTAGGATTGACAATTTTATGAATATTGTTAAGGCCAAATGAATGTTTTCCAGCGGTCCATCCATCTACTTCGCCATCAGTGTATTTGTAGCCAAAATGAGTGGATGCGTGTGGTGATGCTAATTATTCCCTTTAATTAGGAAAATATACACGAATACATGACACAAATAATGGATAAATCCCTCAGAAAGGTGCTATTGAAAGACTACCACTTCTCTCCGGTCTCTCCTGGGGCGATGTGGGTGTGTGTGTGTGTAGGGGGCTATGCCTCAGATGCGTCAGACAGATGGCAGTACAGCAATAGTGGTCCGAAGGTCACCTTGTCTCACAATGCTCAAAACCCACCCATTCGCGTGTGTGGATATCTGGCAACGCTACATCACCTGTTAGCTAATGCTTATTACTGCGGTTCTGAATGGTGAACGGTGGATCATTGTAGTGTGCCGGTCGGTTATCTTTTTTTCTCCTTCGATGACTTCCACCCTATGTTTTCACATCTCAATTTAAGACGGGCATTAGACTGTAACACGCTGACCGGTAGCCTACGGGAGGACCCGCAGAACGAGATATACAGCAGAGGGCCGTCTAAGACTTGGAATGAGCCCCCGAACTGTGACACGCTCGCCGGCCACCTGCACAGGACCGCCGGGGTGTGCGGAGACACAAGCCCGTTTTACGCGGTGTCGAGATTTATGGGAGGTAACGGCGAGAGAAAAAAAGGAGAAATATAGAAAAAGACACTTGCATTTGAACCGCGCGTAACCTTTAATATATCCGCTTAAAGATCTGCAGACTCACGGCGCCCCCGCGCCCCAGCCGGGCCGGGCCGGACGGGGTGTCCTCCGGAGCTAATAACCGCGGATCAAAGAGGCCGCGGGCGCGGGCCCGCGTATTTACGTTCGGTGTCCCTCAGGGCGAGATGGTATGCTCAGAGGTAAACCTAAATAAAGCATGACATCCCTCCGGAGGACTTTAGTTTGAATCTCGAGTGCGTGCGTGTGTGTGTGTGTGTGTGCCCATTTGCGCTGCTTTTAATTGGGTCTGTGCAACCTAACCTTAATTGGGTGCATGTTTTCGTAAATTTTTCTTATCGTGAAAGACAGTCACTCTACGGTTGTACTGTTGCCATGTAGGTTTCCTCCTGTGTGTGATTGGCTTGGCTTGCAATCGCCACAGAAATGACATCACCGTGTCACCCAATTCATACCAGAGAAAGCAGAGGGAAAAAACACACCAAACGCTTCAAGTCGGTGGTTTGGTTTGTCTCCAGAGAACAGTGCTGTCAAACACGAATAAAATATGCAGTGCAAAACATACCAGCACTATCCCTGACTCAAGTGGAGGTGAACAGAAGTCTGATCAAAGACACAGCTAGATATTTTTTCGCCGCCCCTGAAGGGGATGAAGAGATGCATGGAAATTTGTATTTTTCTTTAGAAGCCCGTCGCCATGAAAGATCGCCATCGCTCGGCTGGCTCACGCTGGATGTTTACAGTGTTTGTGAGGGTCACGCCGATCGCGACGTTGCAGCGATTTGCTAACCAACTTATAAGTCATTTTATTTATTTATTTCCATTTGTTCAGAGTGGCTCTTTAAATGGGATGCAATTTAGCCGTGGCGGAAGCTGATTGACAGCAACGTGCACAAGGTCTTTTGAGTGCACATCCAGTCAACGTCAACACGGTCAACGCGTTGACGCTGAGAGACCGTGAGACCGTCAACGCGGTCTCTCAGAGCTATCGACTGTAATGCGAAGCAGAGCGACACAGTGCGTCCGCGTATGCACTCAGCAATACTTTTCTTTTGCACGGTTCACTCACTGAAAGCAACCCACTGGTTTGGGTTTTGGATTCTTATGAAACCTGTTCTGTCCCCTGTTATGTTAACGCCCACTAAAAAGGCTTCAAACATGGTTCGAATATATATATATATATATATATATATTGACAGTGAACAAAAAGGCAGTATTTAAATTTAGATTAGAATTTGCTTTGATTTGCTTCCATTTTTGTTTCTTGGCTACTGTGTTCAAATCAATATTATTGTAGTACTTTGATTTTGCAATTATCCCCGTATGATATGTAGTTATGGTTTGGCAGCACCGCAGGGCATAATTGCAAACTGGTATCAGCAACAAGGGGAGTTGTCATATATATAGTCCATAATTAGAGTTATTGGAAACCAGGGTTTCTACATGAAAGGCATGTTCCAGGGAAGTGGAGGAAGATAAGAGCCACTCGCAGTGTGTCCAGCCTGTCAAACATTGACTAATGGAAGCAAGCGACAATCCACGCTTCATATGCCACAAATTAAAATTGAATTATGGATATATTTTGTTTTGGTGGAATGCACCAGACTCTCCTTGCTGACAAGAGGAGTTTTGCATGAATGTTTGGTTTTTTCTAAGGGTGAAAAAAAAAATAACCCGGTTGAAAGGGTTTGACTGTAGAGGAGGATTGATGATACAAACATTCTGTTAACTCCTTCAGACCAAACCGAGTGTGATAACATGAATATGATGCATGAACAACAATATCTGGATTGTATCAGACAACGCTCAAAAGTACATGGCTCTTGCAGCAAGCAGTTAAAGTACCACGCATATTGAAGGCCAGTGAGGTTTTACTTATCTGGCAGGAAGAACGCAAGTATTCAGCTAGTTTAGTTGATGCGTCATGGATGGTGTGAATTCAAACTTGTCAAAGTTTTATTACAGCTTATAGGCATCACCGTCATTCGAAATACCCATTTCAGCCGCTTAGCTCCTTGTAATCCAAGGTCTTATGCAAATAACCTTACATGCTCAGAATTTTAACATCAATGTTTTCAGGTGGTCGAAAGTTAGTGGTCATATATTTAACTATTAAAAGCTATAATAATACAAAGGATAGTTAGGCCAAAATTACCTTTTTAATGCATGAGTGAACTCATTAATAAGAAAACATTTCTCACCTCTTTTTCTTGCTTGTTCTCTTAACAGGTCCCCTTCCGTAAACTAACATGGACAAAGTGGTTATCAGTCTCCTGCTCCTGGGAACCGCAGTAATGATGGCCCACGCATGTCCCAAGTACTGTGTCTGCCAGAACCTCTCCGAGTCCCTGGGCACGCTGTGTCCATCTAAAGGCCTGCTCTTTGTGCCGCTGGACATCGACCGGCGCACCGTGGAGCTTCGCCTGGGCGGGAACTTCATCCTGAAGGTCAGCACGCAGGACTTTGCCAACATGACGGGCTTGGTGGACCTCACCCTGTCCCGGAACACCATCAGCTCTATCCAGCCTTTCTCCTTCATCGACCTGGAGACCCTGCGATCGCTGCACCTCGACAGCAACCGGCTCACGGAGCTGGGTCCCGACGACCTCCGGGGCCTGGTCAACCTGCAGCACCTGATCCTCAACAACAACCAGCTGAACCGCATCTCTAAGGCCGCCTTCGAGGACCTGATGCTGACGCTGGAAGACCTGGACCTGTCCTACAACAACCTGCGCAGCGTGCCTTGGGACACCATCCGCAAGATGGTCAACCTGCATCAGATGAGTCTGGACCACAACCTCATCAACTACATCGCCGAGGGGACGTTTACAGATCTGGATAAGTTGGCCCGACTGGACCTAACCTCGAACCGTCTGCAGAAGCTGCCCCCCGACCCCATATTCGCCCGCTCCCAGAGCAGCGTGGTCCTGAGCACGCCGTACGCCCCGCAGCTGTCCCTGAGCTTCGGCGGCAATCCCTTGCACTGCAACTGCGAAGTGCTGTGGCTTCGCAGGCTGGACCGCGAGGACGACATGGAGACGTGCGCTTCCCCCGCCGCCCTGAAGGGCCGCTACTTTTGGTCGGTGCGCGAGGAGGAGTTTGTCTGCGAGCCGCCGCTGATCACCCAGCACACGCACAAGCTGCTGGTGCTGGAGGGCCAGACGGCCAGCCTGCGCTGCAAGGCGGTGGGCGACCCGATGCCGGCGGTGCACTGGGTGGCCCCCGACGACCGTCTGATCAGCAATTCGTCGCGCGCCACCGTGTACGAGAACGGCACGCTGGACATCGCCGTCACCACGGCCAAGGACTACGGCGCGTTCACCTGCATCGCCGCCAACGCCGCCGGGGAGTCGACGGCCTCCATCGAGCTCTCCATCATACAGCTGCCGCACTCGAACCACAGCAGCAACCGCACGGCGCAGCCCAAGTCCGGCCTCTCCGACATCACCAGCTCCACGAAGATTAGCAAGGGCGAGCCCAAGCCCGCCCCGGAGAAAGTGGTGTCGGTGTCGGAGGTGACGTCGGTCTCCGCTCTGATCAAGTGGATCGTGAGCAAGTCAACCCCGAAGGTCAAAATGTACCAGCTTCAATACAACTGCTCCGAGGACGAGGTGCTCATTTACCGGTAAGCTCAACCGCCGGATCCAAGTGCTCATTACGCTCCCAACCCGAATCAGTGACTCGTTTGCGTGATAGATTAGTTGTTAGATCATTAATTAGATCCTTCAAAACGTCTCAGGTGGAAGTATTCTTTTTAATTTGATTAAGATTAACATTAAAACATTAAGCAGACGCTGGTTTGATACAGATATTTTTGGGATAATTTCATCCACCGTCGTTGATGATTTCAATTCATATAAAACAAGCTTGAAAGGCTAATTGGGAGTCTGAGAGGGGGGATAATAGATATTTGAGAATTAATGAGATGTTTAATGACATGTCAGGGCTTGGATAATGAGATTATGTCCTGAAATAGTCATATCATATCATATATTGTGTGATTCTGATATGACAATGAAAGATGTGGCACATTCAGAAAAGATAAACGGGCGGTGAGTAAGTTAGAGCGAGAGAGTTACTTTGAAAGAAAGCATACCATGCGATCATACGACTACAGTTTAAGTTCAGCTTCCTCCTATATTATTCCTCTCAGTCTCAGACATGCTGTTTTATCCAGTGATTTCTTTTTAGCATGATGTGTTTAATATGTATGCGGTATTTGTAGGTATAAGTAGGTTACTTAGGTTTCACAAAGGTTTACATCAGTTTCACTGCCAGCACGTATTCACCAGGAAATAAGTTTCATATTCTGAATGTCATCCTTCAATCGCATGCAACAGAAAAGAGAAAAAAAAAATGCAAAAATGACCCTTTTGAATTCTGAGCCGTTAAAACGAGACGCGATACGCACGTCTCAGTCACGTCTCACGTTTCTCTACATCCGAACGGCTGTACAATGGGCGCGTCGCGGCCAGGCAGCGATACCAAAAATATATATATATATACTGTATATATATACTGTATAAATATACCATAAATACATACTCGACGACATACAATACACACGCGATCACAATTTGTGGATAAATTACGGGACGCTCCACTTATGTAATCACTCCCAAATGAAATGCTAATGAATCCCATCAGCAAATGACTCGGCGCGCAGTTGCTATACACTACACCACGCGATTTACACCCCCCCCCCCTGCATCTTCCAACGCAACGCTCGCCTTACAAGGAACCGACAGCTGACAGTGAGAGGGCTGGCTATTGGCTGAAGCGACTGTTTGAATGTATGAGTATGGTTTGTGTATGTGGTGTTTTTCAGAGGGTTGTTATTGTGTCCAGGGGGCCTCTGGATGGAACTCATCGTTTCTGTATGCTGATTGTGTTTATCTGGTATTCCGTACCCCTGAAAGTCACCGTGTTGTGTTGTGGAAACAGGGGGGTGGGTGGAGAGAGAGAGGGAATGTAGTGCACATTTGCAAAAACAGACGATTTAGTTTGCACGTTTGATTTATTTGTGTTTTTTTTGGCCAGGTGACAGAAACCTTCCTACGTGGAAAAAATATAGTCTTCAGTAGTTGCTTAGTTGGCTTTTTAGGGTCTGTATTGTCGCAAAAAGTATATATTGCTGTACAGGAGGATTCTGTTTAATTTCGGAAACTGTAATTCATAGTTTCTTAATCTTTAATGTTCCTTCGTTCAGCTAATTGAAAAAGCAATGTTAAGGCTTGAAATGGTCGTTAATACTCTTTTATCCTAACAACTTTGGTGAGGAGCTCCATAAAAGCTCCCACTGCGATGTCTCGTCATGTTATTGGAATAGAGTGGTCATAAAAATATGACCAATGCCAATAGTCTCTTCATTTTTCAGGGGAATTTAGCATCATAAATAGATAAAACGTACATTATTTGATAGTGGACTTACAGTAGCACTTTCTAGCAAGTCCGTATCCCCGAACTGAAAACTTCAGTGCCCTACGCCGAACAATATGTATCAATTTGTCGGCTATAACATTAAGCTATTAAATTATGCTCATAACGCTGGGCTCACACTGCGGCGCAGCCAAAGAGGCATCGATTACGTCCCACCTTATGTAATGGCTGCACTTTCCTTTTGGGTTTTGAATGTCAAAAGGCAAATTAGACGATTTTTCAATAGTTCCTGGGTGTAGTTTAAGTGCATAAAAGAAGCTAAGCATAGCTCCTCGTTAGTCACCGCCTGCACTCCGTCTCTCGCTTTTTTTTCACATGGACCCGGACGCAAGCCCCCGGAGGGCTGTCCACCCCAGACCGGCCCAGTGGCACCAGTAAAAATCAATCAGGGCTACACCGCCATGGTATAAAAGGGTTGCGGGGGGT
>OMKI01008278.1:14839-35000 GCA_900302315.1 Phycis blennoides
CAGGCTCCTCTCCCCCCCCCCCCCCCCCCCAAAAAAAAAAAAAATTTTTTTTTTTTTTTTTTTTTTTTTTCCCCCCCCCAAACCCCCCCCCCCCCCCCCCCCAAGTTCTGAGTGTGCCGGTATTCGTTTGATCTCTGAGAAGGCTTGCCAATCATCTGCATCCAGGTGCCTTGGCCGTCGGCCCTCAGGGTTGAAAACTGTGAGGTCGGATCTTCATCTCCACTCTTTTCATGGAGTACACTGACCCATGCCAGCCGTACCAGCTCATGCCATCTGTGGTCGGCGTGTGCAGCCCTCTGCGGTAGAAGATGCCATTCAGGTTGGAGTCCGTGCAGCAGTTGTACCAATAGCCACCTGTAGGGGGGTCATAGGATCACATTCATCATCAGTCTGCGATTTGGCTTTTAGCCGGTGTTTTGAGATATGGCGTAGGGCTCCTTTGGGTTCGTACCTTTACGCAGGGCGGCGCAATCGTCCACGCATTTGTCGTTGTCCTTGTCCTTGGTGCTGAAGTTGGTGTTGTTGTGGTAGCGCAAGGAGTCACCGGCGTTGCCGCTGTAGTTGGCCAGGAAGAGCTTGTAGCTGTTGAGCTCGTTGCTCAGGCTGAAGGAGCCGTACTCGGCGTAGCGAGTCTCTCCCGCCCAGTCCTGCATTGGAAAACCCGTTAAGGGATGAGTTCTATAGGAACAGTGCTCCTCGGAGATTACCGATCTCCGGAGTTCATGTGTTATTCTAGTCATGGAAACAAAGAGTGAAACCATGACTTGGATGGCTGTGTGTGTGTGTGGGCGGGTTGAGGCCTTCCTAACGGTCTGGATGCTGGGGTCTGTGACACCTTACCTCCATCTCGATCCTCAGTGTGCTGGGTTGCCGTGTCAGCCGGAAGATGTGCTCGTTGCCCAACCAGAAATCCCCGCGGATCGTTCCGAAGCCGTTTCTGTACTGTTTCCAGTCGCGGTCGAAGGAAGTGAGGCCCACCCGGCGTCTCTGGATCACCGTCCAGCCACCGCCATTGGTCTCCATGTCGCAAAACACCTGCAGCGAGTCAAACCGTAACGACAATTGTTCAAGACGTATCTCAAAACAATTCAGTTTCTAAAAATCATAACCGTTGAACCAGGCTATATTGTACATGTTTGGCTCATATGTTCTACCGAGGGAGTCATTGTCTTTTAAGCGGCAGAGTGGTCAGGGTTTAGACGGAATGAGCCCACCTATGGATAGAGTGACTTACAGTCAGCTCAGGTGTCCGCAGGAAGTCGTCTTTGGGGAGTCTGTACTCTCCGGAGATCCTGTAGTTCTTGCTGTACAGGGAGGCGCAGTCATACATGACATCTAGGGAGAAAAGAACAGAGCGAGTCTGATCAGTAATTGTCATCCCAGATGCTCTCTTTGGTTTTCAAGGTTTCAATCAACTTTTATTTTGTATAGGAGGCATATGGCGAGACCACAGAGAAATGGTTTCCCCCGCTTCAAAGGTCAACACAATTCAAAATCGTAATGCTCTGTGGCCTTTGGTGCTGGCACAAGTGTAATGTGCTGTACGGGATGAGGTCACTGTTGAATTGGATCTGGTGCTGGCGAATAGTGAGAGGTAGAGCCGTATAGTGGAAACCTTCTAATTCTAATCTTTGCTTCTCTTCCTGCCTCAAGCGTCTCTCTGTAATTTAAGCCCAGCCAGTTAAAACTGCCTGGGCTCACTTTTCCAGTGGCGCGTACACACGCACACGCACACCAGACCCAGCGTATTAAAATAATAAACTGAATCAGGCCCGTTTAACCTCTGTGCAGCAGTTGATGCTGATTAAAGGCTTGTTAAAGTCTTGACGCTGGGGTGTTTTGCCGCTTTTATAGAGGTGGTCTTTGTCTGCTAGCTCTCCAGACAGGACTGTACTCCTCCTAAATGAGGGGGTAAGGCCTGCCGTTGAGGGAGGACAGACACTGTAATCTGCACTGTGATCTTCATTATTGGAAATCCACAACAGTTCCCTGGTGCCTGTTGCTTAAAGGGGCAGCGGAGCCAAAATCGTAATCTTTCTGTTGTACTGAACACTGTACTGAAATAAGACCGTTGTTCAGAGAAAACTGGAGTAAAATCCTGTGGCGAGGTGTGTGTGCAGATCTGTCTGAGTGTCCGAGGGAGGGTTAGGCTTCCCAGACACTTAAAGTACGCCACGCTGTGTGGCGCATTTCATAAATAACATGGCTCATAAACAACAACGGTACTAAAACAGTATCACCAAGTTGCCATGGGTCGTAACCATGGGGATAACACGCCCCCCCCTCCTTCCTAGAGATCTCAGCCCAACGCATTTTTTGTAAATCTCAGTGTTCGAAATTCCAGCTGAAACGGGGGTTCACTTAACTATAAAGAACACAGGGTTGATTATAGCTTCCCAGAGGCCTTAAAGAAAATACCTGTCGAATGTCATGTTAAAAAAAAAACTAAAAACTACGATCTGTTTGAGTTTAAACATGAAAAATGCCTCATTACAACTCAATAAAAAAAACAGGACTTGCAACAGGTTAACTTGTAAAAGTATAACCCCATGAAGTACTCCTGTGAATACCATGTATACGTATGACTGTGTTCATGTTGAACTTATGCCAAACATGAGACATGATCTTCAGACCAGGAGAGATGGACACCAGGTGAGGACGAGAAGAGAATGACAGGACAGAGCAAAGACCGTCTGCTCTGTAGCCATGGTTTAATTTCAACCCTACAAACGAGTGACATGAATTCATCCATTCACGAGAACTCCCGCAATATCATTGACAGCCAAACAAAACACAAAGCCAATCATATTTAGTGTATGACGTTACCCATCATTATACAGCAGTGAGGACACTTTCACAAACGTCTAATTCCCTTTGCAGTCCCCTTTGCAGAAAAAACACCAAAGCTTTATTCTGAACTTTAAAATGTACTTTGATCTACTCTCAAAGACAACTTTGTGTCTCGCTGCTGAGGGACAATAAAGTTTGCTGAAGCTCACCCGATGAGGTCTGCGTGATGGACTGGGCTCCCTGGAGCTGCAGGATCTCCACGCGGTTGTTGATCTCGGAATACTTGCTCTCGGCCTCCGTGACCCGGCCCTCCTGCTGGCGGTTCTGCTTGTCGAGCTCCATCACCTGCCGCACCACGGACATCAGGTCCGCCTCCTGCTTGCGGCCCAGCTCCTCCAGGAGGCTGGTCAGGTTGGCCACCTGCACCTTGAGGGAGCGCACCTCGTCACAGCAGGAGCCCTTCTGGGCCTTGGGAAAGCTCTTCCTCTTGGGGTTCTGGGCCCTCGCCCCGGCCAGCAGGAGCAGGGCGACCCCCAAAGCCACTACAGTCATCTTCACCGTGGCCATTTTTTTCGTTTGCTTTGTTTCAATGCAAAAGTCTTGCTGTGGGGTTCAAAAGGCGGTGGGTTCCCTGTGAAGCGTTCAGTCGCTCAGTGCCAGGGCTCTCCTTTCAAAGCGGCTGTTCACCTCGGCTCTCTGCTCTGTTCTCCGTGCAGCCCGGCTCGCTCCGTGCATTTTAAATATGTTCACATGGGTTCCTCCCACCCCTCGCCCTCCTTTAGCAGCACATCAGTCCCTGCCCTGACCCCCCCTGCACCCACCCACAACCCCCCTCTCCTTCCCCTTCACACACACACACACACACACACTCCTCCCACTCGCTCATTCCTAATGGTCCAGCCCCTCCTGCGTCTTCTCGTTGGTCAGGTGTTCAAGATGTCTGAGCCATGAAGTAGTTGGTTGTTTTTTTTTTGTTTTTTTTTGTCTTCCTCTGCCTGGAAGAGTAATGGAAGGCTCCAGAAAAAACATCAGCTACTGTCTGATCATATCACGCTACCACATATGACCTATTCTATGGAGCACCACGGGTAACGCAAGCCTCTGCCCTTCACCGGCCTGTTTTATTTGTTCAGGATTGGTTTCAATCTGAGCGTTTTAACACCTCAATACGCTTCATTTGAAACGTGCGTGCGCATGTTGGCCTGTGTAATGCTTGCCGCTCTTTACGACGTGGTTTTCCCTGGTGATGGTTGGTTTTGTTATGACTAGGTGTAACTTTCTTCAGTAAGTTGTGTCTTTACATACCCAACAGATGTGGGAAGTCGGCGGGAGCTCTTAATTGCGGGCCACGTTGGCCTGCAATTAAAATGGATGTAACTTAAGACCTTTCAGACCAAGGTTGGCGTTTGTTTGAAACGTGGAACACTACATTGACTGTTCATACAAGGGACAACAATGATACATGGAGAAAAAAAATTTGTATATAAATTAAATGGATTCTAAATATGAATATAAAATGATAGCATAAACAAACTATATAAATCTAATTATATATATATATATGCCAGAACTGAAGTGCTGCTAGAGCGGTAACAATGGATGCTGCTCTGTAGTAATGGTAATAAAATGACACAGGAATGGTGTGCACCAGTTACATTGTTACAGTTGGCCAAAAAGTGACTGGTGCCCAAGACCCACTGCTATTGAAACGGTGAAAGAAATGCTTATTGAAGTTCCAACTATTTCTGAAATGGAGTGCTGTTTGCAGGATTCCGTTTGTCACATTCACGTTGTATTTTCCAGCTGTGCAAATATAGTATTATTAAGCAGGTCTCAAGCACATATTTATTAAATGAATATACTTTTCTATGTGAAGAGACCTACCGGATGCTGGCAGAGCTTTAAATTACCTTCAAAAGACATGATTGTACACAAGGTACAACACACTGTAATTAATCACCTTCCCTGCCGTCACAACTCGACTGTGATATCAATGCCAATGAATGTTTTCTTTGAACCTTTGGCTCTGCCTTGTTGTTGTACGATCTTTTGTGCATCTAGGCTTTTCAATTTTGCCTGAATGAGGCACCTGTGTTGTCCCAAGATCAAGTTTTTAAGTGTTCACACAATACAACAACAAGGGGGCATTTCCTGTGACCCTCTGTAGTGTCTGTTGGACTAATGCCACTCTAGCATGACCTTGTGCGCTACATTCAACACAACGCTTGAAAGATGAGGGCTGCCTCACAAAGTGCTCCCCAACATGTTTGGCCAGGCATAAAATGAAGTACTGCCTTGATTCAGACGAGACAATCAACAGCAGAATATGCAGATGATCAGTAGTTATTAAGAAAGCACTACGGTGTAGCAGCAATTCTGTACTCCCTTAAATGTTAGAGTGTTGAATGCCCCTGAACCATTTCACCCCTAAGAACAACCAAAAAACGAAAAATGTGTATTTCTAAAACGTGATGCATTTAAAGGGAAATTCTTATCTACTACCCATCTTGTTCCTGTTGACGTCATCCCATGCTCTCTCGTGTGTTTTTTGAAGCCCACTTTACACACTGGCTACAGGCTCTTAAAAACACACAGGCCAGGACCCAGAGCTGGTGCAGGTCAAATGCCAGTGGGAGGGAAAGATGGGATGACTGTCAATTTTCATTATGAATGTGATGCACTCAGCAGGTTGCTGCTGGCTGGGTTTTAGTTGTTATTCTTTAAAACATCAATCTTTATAACATGTCAAATGCGTACCTTTTAAGGCCCTTGAAGATCCAGAGTAGAATGATGCTGTCACTCTGATTCATAGTTTTAATAGTGGCCTCGTATAATTTGTGCTTAGGCTGGGCTTAGGTTTTCCTGTTGATTATGAAAGACTTCTATGGGGCAAGAATGAACCCTGATGTGCCATCTCTATGTCAACCACTCTCCCTCTACAGAACTAGCCCCCATGCCATCTCATTCTCTCTGGTCTGGTTTATTTGTATAGCCCACTTTCACCGCAGAACTAAAGGGCCTGACGGGGCCAGTACCAACATGTACCAAACACCTAAGAGAGCAATAGCTGGTGGGTGGTCTTACAGGAATATGGCTGAATAACATTGAGACGATTGAAAAATGTAGGAAAAAGCTGAATATAAAAACCAGTCAATTTCCCCAAATCCGGTATAAAATCCTCGTGAATCATTATGCGGTTGGCTGTTGGCCCCTTCCTTACGTGTCTATTGGTAGATGGTATTGAGACAGGGCTCTGTTTAGAATCAGCGTCATATTGCGGGAAGTGCAGTAGTCTGGAGTGCACACTGAAATTCCTAAATATTACACAATGGGGAAAGGCCTGTTGTTGCTTTCTCGTGTCGCCGGGCTGAAGGCCACGGTTGGATGTCCCTCATGGTTTGTATGCCCAGACACATCCCAATTTTTTTGGGATCGGGAAATCAGTGTTAACCTTCTCTTTCCATTCCTCCAGCGATGGCACTGTTGTGTTGAATGTGGCCATGTGTTTACAATGTTTTGCATTTGCAAAGTATCTGCTTCCCATCTGCAAATGATACAATTTGGTCTTCATTAAACTAAGATGATACGGAATTATTAAATCGTGGATTGTTGTTGAGTATGCTGTTTTGTTTATTTTTTTCCAGACGGTTTGAAACTCGGCGAGTTAATCCTGAATGTGATAAACATTTGTCATTGATTTCTGATTGAAACAATGAATTTAACCGGTGTCTTTTGAAAATGTTGCTGGCAAGTGGCCACATGAGTATCTGGCCACATAAGTGTACCCCTGACTGCATTAAAGCTGACAGGGCACATATGGTTTACATTTCTGAACATACAAATGCCAATGTTTTGATGACCTCATGCATTGCCTTCCTGGAAGTTTTGTCTTGCATTCCCAGGGCATTTTTGTAACATTAAATGGATGCTATTGGTCAGTATTACACATTCAGACCTGTGTTTTCTAGTCTTCACTTAATAATCTTTTTTTTCAATTTTTTGAAATTTTTATGCTTTATTCTGACAGCTATAGTGAGCTTTAGACAGGACGGTATGGGAGAGAGAGGGGAAGACATGCAGCAAACGACCGCGGGCGGGACTCGAACCCGGGTCGCTGCCCTGAGGACTGAGCCGTTATGGTGCGCGCTCTACTCGGTGACTCCTACACTTGAGCACAAGCGAAACTCAAAATATATACCATCAGCCAATAACTTATTGCAACAGTCTCGTTGCATCTTATGTTTCATTTCATTTCATTTCATTATATTCTGTACACTGTTTCACTGTTACACTGTCTAAAATATTGCACTAGAATTAGTTCAGATTATATTTAGTTTACATTTTTAGTTTATATATATTTATATTTATTATTATATTTAGTTTATATTTTATACTTTTTATTTCTAATTCATACATTCTGTGTATTCTAATGCTGCTGCTACATTGAAATTTCCCAGCTTGGGATTAATAAAGTATTTCTATTCTATTCTATTCTATTCTATCTTGGTGGTGTTCAGTTCATCACAGACAGAGGTGACTGATCTCTTTGCTCCCTAAACTAACTGTGTATTACTTATTTCACAAATTGTGTGTGGATACATGTTAGTATACAATATTGCCAGTCTGAAGGAAATTGCCAACTGACCACAGTAAAAATGAAAAACAAATGTGAGTCAGTGAAGCTTACAAAAACGCCAACATTCAGCTCTGGCTGATGACAGCAATAATGTTAGCATTTTGAGCGCCACTCAGCGTCACCTATCATCCTTTCCAGTAATGATGCATAAAACGGCCACTTCCAACGTGCTATGTATGCGTCAGGCGACACCGTGGTGCTTCCCAACTTTATAGCCTTAATAACACGTCCAGGAAGGCCGTCTCCTTATACCTGCGTGGGGAATGTGTACCTAACTGAGCGGTGGCTAGGTTACCTCTTGGGGAATGTGTTCCTCGCTGTGCGGGCGCTAGCTGCGCCCCCTGCCTGCTGAGATCCATCACTCCCGAGACTCGAGTCAGGGGAATGAGTCAGCACTACGAAGGGGATGATGTGTCTTCCTGGGTATTCTCACTTCCTTGAAATGCCGTTGCTCTGTGAGTCACCTCTCTGCAACGGGTCCCCCCGGCCCGGCGTGGGCCGGTCAGCGCCCAGGTGCCTGCCGCTTTTAACACGCTTGGTGTCACTGACCCGTGAAGACCCCCGGGGGTCGGAGGTCTGTTGATCTTGTTGCTCACTTCCCCACATGAAATGGACTTAAAAAGCCTCATTGTTTTACTCCCACATTCGCAAGTATCCTCTTTCTGGGGATTGGATTCGGACGTTTAGCTTTGGTGCTTCTATTTTTATTTGGTGACAGATGGCCGCCCAGTTGCCGCGGTCCCCAGAAACTACATTGCTCGCAGATTTCTCACTTGATGAAGTGATGCAGAGGAAATATGCCGGCTCATCGAGCTGTCCTCGCAGGCAAACGTACTTTGTGACCACTGACACATGACAGAAGACAGAGGTTTGGGTAAAAGACGAAGAAGTCTTGTGAGAAGTCAATAATAGGAAAAACATGGAATTTTGCTCTTAAGATCCTGTCCTTATGCCTTTTCTGTAGCGGACACATTTTTTTAGTGGATAGAGTGAATCATTCTAATATTCTAGCAGAATCATGGCTCACCTAGTCAAGGTCATGAGCTACTCTGGGCTGGAGAAGGCCAAAGGGTTAGGATCGCATGAACGCCCGTCTCAGAGGAATCCAGAGGTGGTTTTATAATCTTTCCTAAAAACAACTTCTTCCACCTGTCAGTTATCTCTGTGTAATTCCCCATGAATTAAACATGGCATGCTTGGTGCCAGAACATTTTATAGCTGTTCTTT
This sequence comes from Phycis blennoides, assembly GCA_900302315.1. NCBI lineage: Eukaryota > Metazoa > Chordata > Actinopteri > Gadiformes > Phycidae > Phycis > Phycis blennoides. Next base: position 23,493 of record OMKI01008278.1, read on the forward strand.
TGGGTTGCTTTTCCTGAGTGATGCAAATTGTATTTATATAACCAAATGCTGCAGCTGCAATGCCACAAAGTACCTTTTTTGCTGTCTATGATGAGGTTTTTCGAAAGAATTGCAGTTTTACTCGAGGGTTATCTTTGGCTTATTTGTTCATCACAAACAGATGATGTTGAAATGTGGTCCTGTTTTTCAACAAAAACAATTTCGACAACCAAATATTCATTTAAACTATTGTCTTTGAAGTATGCAGGGCGTTCCCTAAACACTCAAAGTTTATATAAATTTACTGACTAGAATCAATTGGATTTGAATGTGAAGAAATGTCTCCATCTCCATCCAATGGTCCTCATGCTCGGCTGAATCCCTGATGAAATCAGATGTAGTTATCATACAACTATTACATAATTCAGCACAACATAACAAGTTAACCTTTCATGTTTCTGTTCAAAATATTTGCACAAAAAGCCATCCACGTAGTTATTAAAATGGAATATGCAGCAGAGATTTGTGGTAAACGTAATATATCATGAATAGCTAAAACACATTTATATGTGATTATTTAACTGTACTTTTTTGTTAATACTACGTAAAAAAGTGTTTGCTTCCCAAAACACTAAGGGAAACAAAATGACTTGTACTGACAACGATAACGTGAAAATTCACCACCAAAATCCACTGCTGCCAAGTTATACCTAGTCACGCCTGGAGGTTACACACACTGTTTGGTATTCCTGCTAATGAGGGAGCGCATATGTGCCCGAGTGTCCACCATCTAGTCTGACTGGCAGGCCTTCACCCTGGCATGCCACCAAGGGCCTCTCGCTGCCGGGCCCGCTGATGGTTCCCAGCTGCCTTCTGTTATGGCATCAGGAACAAGAACCAGGTTCTGGACTCTCACTCATCACCCCGAGAAGCAGTAGCCAGATTCCAGAGCCCAGGATAGATGGATTACCCACAGTCCCCGTGGAGTTGCCCCTACTTTACCTCATGGGAGCAACGTTGTCTTTGTGGCTCTGCTTCAGAGACACATGACATCACGTGACAAGTATGTCCTAGTGGACAGAAGGGAAAACGCAGAGCCAACTTGTTTAGTATTTAGGTTTTTTGTTTGCAACAGTTTTGTTGATGTTTCATTCAAACAAAGCTTTAAAGTCAGCTAAATTAATCTGAATATGTCAAGGATTAGCTTACTTTGCTGTCTGGGGGATTCTCTTTGGTGATGTTTGTAATGGATTCAAGATGGACAGAGTTGGTAGTGGGGGGAAAATGATCAGCCGTTTAAGGTACTTCACAGTTAATGTTCGTTTTGTTTAAAGCCTCATACAGCAGAGACGGATGTTAAAGGATCATCTACTAATCACATTGCTATGTTAGAAATGTGAGGCTGTTTTCAACGTTCTGCATCGGTCCCAGCCTTTGTCTCGTCAAAATAGCCACAGCAGCATTCCAGTGACCCCCTTCATTTGGTTGACCTGTTGACCTGGAGGTGACGGTCTCCATAGGCATGTTCTGAGGGTGTCTCAACGGCGAGGTATAACACAGGGCTTCGATAGTTTCTCCAGCTGTCTCAAAGGCTCTACAACATGCCTAACGAGCAGAAACAATCTTATGCCAAATTATATGAGTGATGACAACTGGATAGAAAACGTTTGAGCATGTTCGGTTTGTTTCAACTTGGCCCTACCCCCCAACAAATGGGGGTTTCTGTTAAGGCCATTAGACCTAGATTAGATTCTGAACGCAAGTAATCCCCATAAACAAGACCTGCTCATGTCACTGCTTAACTTATCCCACTATATATCCCACTAGGTATCTGATTACCTTTTTAACAGCCCGATGCTTTTAAAAGTATTTCTACAAATCTGTAGTTTTAGGTATTGTAATTTGGTTATTTTTATCTTCTAGGGCAAATGTTAAAGATTCGTTTTTTAAAGTGTGCCGGTCATGAATTCATTAGAATATAGTAGAATAAATCTCTTATGTATTAACATTCTTTCCTTTGGAGTGTAGCTGCTGAGAGCAGGACACATGGCTCGTCTTAGAACAACCCCCCCGCTTGATGATGTTTGTTAGGAAACGAGAAACAAAGACCCAGTCAAACCGTCTTGGGGATGAAGCCCCACACCCCATCTCACCACCACAGATCCCAGCAGCTCCATCTGGGATCACAGCCGAGAGAGACGGAGCTGACCCCTGTCATTGCCACCACCCGGGGAAGGAACTTCTTCCTCTGAAGTGTGTGGTGGTCAAAGCAGAGATCTTTATCGAGAATCTGCCTTTAGTTAACTCGGATGAGATGTGCTCCTGATAAAGAGGGGTCAGTCTCTTTCTAAGGTTGTGTTTGTGTCTTTCAAAGTGGAGATTAGCTGCTACGCTGTCATTCAATTGGTGTATGGTTGGGCTACACGTCATCATATCCTACGCTTCAAGTGGCCTGGTTGATGAATGTTGTCCCAGTTACTGTTCCTTCCAGCCAGGAAGTATCTTTTGAAATGAGAGCTTTAGGTCACATCCTGGAGTCAAAACAGCTGTTCGGATTCCACCAAATTGGTCGAATATTCACTAGAGGTGTTCACGAACGTCACTGGAACCATTGAGGAACAATACGCCTCATTCAGCCCTTCCTGACACACATGTCAATAATCGGTCGAACTGTATCATTTTCGTTCAGTCACGCTTCAGTGGAAATATCCAGCTGAGAAAATATCGGGACCGTTGTGGGTCTTCTTGGCCTCGGTCACTCATCTTCTGAAGGGCCCGGTCCCTGCAGGTCTTTATCAATAGAGACATCATCGCCAGCATGGACTTCTCCACAATTCATCTGCCTTTCGCAGTGTTCATCTGATACTGATCATCTCCCCAAACGAGGAGAGGGGTTTTTTTTTATGCAGGATGAAAAAAAAAAAAGAATTGGCCTTTGCACCAGAGCTGTCTTTTTGCTCCTATCCATTTTCATGTACTTTGAAATCCAGCTGCCAGTCTCTGGAAATTGAGTATTTAATGGTTTAATAGTTAGTGCCCAGAGCCAATCAAAGCTGTCGTGTTTTGATTCGGTTCAAATATATAATTTCACAGTGGTTTAATTTTCTTTCTACAAGTCACAGAATACCCTGTAGGGTTGTCTGGTACCACCGAATAAAAATCTCCCCGTCTAACTGCATTACCACCCATTCCATCTGATGTATATTTGCAATGAACAACTCTGAAGTTGCAAACAGAGAGCCTCCTCACATGCTATCACAAGAGGAACTGACGGCGTGAAAAAAAGCGTTTTGTTTTTTTTCTTCTTCGCTTTTGGATCTTCGAGCTCGGCCCTCTTCGAGCAACTCATCTGTAATCTATTGGGACGAGTGGTGCAAACCCCCAGCACATCCTGTCCCGCCGTTATAGCCCGGCGGTTGATTGCGTTCTGGCTGTTCCCCCCACAAGACAAGACAAGACGGAAGATCCCATAGAGACTGTCGGCGTGACGGGCCTGTCCTGCCGCGGCTGCGTCTCCTCTTTCACTGTTAGCTGTTAAAGCTGCCGCCACCAGGGACCGCTGCAGGGAGGCTGGCGTGTCAGGGCCGGGCCTCACGTGCCAGCAGTTAGATGCCGGCGTTGTAAATCTCTCCCCGCCCGAAGAGGCTGCTCTGCCCAGCCTGCCTCGCCTGTCTGACGCTAATTTACGTTTCCTCCAGCTATAAGAGCGCGGTTGAGAAACAGGGAGGAGGAAGTTCATTTACATTTTTGTTTCGATTGTCTGTCTCTCCATTGATCTATTGCCCATCAATCTATCTCTATCCATCAAGAGCTCTAAAGCTCTTTTGAAACATTTTCATATATGTGTCAAACCGTGCACTCCTGTGTTCCTGGGACACACTGCGAAGTAAAGCAGGATCAAAATAGCATGACGTCTGCCTCACCACTGCTTGGAGTCCCTGCCCTCCTTCTCCCCTTTCCTTGCAGTAAATTAAAGGCCATATGGGGCCCGGCCATGGGGGTCCTTGGTGAATATGCAAAGGTCAAAGGTCACCCCAAGTTGGACGTTTTGGAAAGCTTTTTTTTTCCACCGTGATCTCGGTATGACCCTGTTTGTGTTGTATGACGGCACTAACATAAAGGCACAGGTGTATGGTAATGTATTCTATTCACCGCAGGTCAAGAGTACACAAACAGCCCAGGGATTTTGGCTGGATCATATCAGCCAGTGCAAGAACTCTGCGAGAACGTTCCTTGTGTTGAAACGACGAGCTTCTGCCATTTGTCTGTATGGCTTCTATCAAGAGTATGTGTTGCTCATTGATGATATGTTCAGCGTTTGACACATTTGTGAAAAAAGACATGCTTCAAAGTCATGGCCCTTGATTCATACTTTCCTTTAAAAACCATTCCTAGATGTTCTTTGAAGTTGTTCTAATTGGATCAGATCAAGTGTTTTTCCACTCTGTTCTCTGTACACCCTGGGCGTTATGGAGGTATTCCTTCTAAAAGAGCTACAGGTCGACATTTCACAATCCAAGCCATAGCTGGAAGATTATTAACATGACCTGGATACATTGGCACTTTGTGTTTTAGTAGCTGAGGTTTCAGTGTCAGTTTAGATGTTAAACTTTCAAATGTTTCCACCCTTATTGAACCTTACAAGCCAATTGGTGTCAGTCTGAGGCCCTTAAGAGAAGGTTGTTAGACTGGTATTAAAATGTGACCCTGTTTAAGCGGAAGGCCCTGAGAGCAGCCCTTGTGTGTCATAAAGAAACCCAATAGAAGCTGATATAACGGACATTAACGGGCCCGGCTTGGGCCCATCTTTGGGTTTTCTTTTATTGCCCATCGACTCCCGAGGAAGCGGCTGATGAATGGCTTTGCTTGGTGCTGTGGGCTTGGATTAACGCCCATCACACATAGAGTCACCTTGTTGCTTTGCTTCGCCAAATCCATCTTCGAGATTAACTCAGGCATCATAGTTTTCCTGGAACGTCTTTGTTGTTAAGTGGCAAGGAAAATCTGAAGAGAAGAATTCCCAGAGCGTGCAGTACTGACACAAACATGGCTCGCGCTCAGGTAACATAGGACAAGGCCATAGTGAAGTCCTTCCTGAGGATTTGCTCCAGCCTTGCCTCTTTTTAAGTAGAGGGTCATTCTGACATGTCTTTCCAAAATGTGTCATACCAGCTATAGGTCATACGAGATACCAGCTATTCAGTCATTGTGCGCATTCCATGATCTATTGTTCAACAAAAAATCACCACACTGCAGTTTTTCACATTTATACACATTACTCTTATTATGAATACTGCAATGATTCTTATCACAACATCAATATTAACGCGGTAGGCTGTCTGGCTCTCTACCACAGCTCAAACTGTGGTTTCCAATCTGCCCCAGACACTTCTCATGTTCAAATCACTCTCTACTGTCCCGTGATGGATATTTATTTTTAGGTCTACATGCAGTATTTTCTCTTCTATTTCGCAAGACGATGGGCCCCCAGATTATGACCAATAAAAGTCCACGACGCCTGCTTCCATAGTAAGTTACCAGGGCGAGAATGGAGCCGAAGACAGGCTCTGAAATGCAGTTCTTCCGTCGTTTCCTATGGGAACCCTCAACAAAGTTTTGTTTGCGTTTGAGGCGTCTCAGGGATTTATGCATACATATAAACGTAAGCCCTTCGGTGTTACCCTTCGGTGCCTGTTAGTTGTATTATTCCAACGTTACCTTTGCTCTTGGTGTCACACCACAGGCAGCGCTGTAGCTGTGCAGATAGTGGCGTGTGGGTGCAGCTGTTAACATACATCTAATTGTCAACATACACAAAGCAGTAGCCCGGCCGCGCCTCATAAACATCTTGGTTCTCTTCAGTTTCTGCATTTCTCCAGGGTATCGCATAGTGCCGTCATCTGGAGTGGGTTTGTGTGTTTTGAGATGGCAGCCAGATGGTGGAGGGACAGTGAACTCCCTGGGCTACACAGGAGAACGAGTGGGCTGGATTTAGTGGTTCCAGAGGATAGGGTAGGTACGGGGCCCGTCTCTGGCAGGCTTCCTCTGCAGCATTTTTGCTCTGGGACTCTGGGAGATCCAGCAGCAGATAAACACGACTGTCCTCCAAAAACAACTGGAGGACGCTGCGTTGATGGCATCAGGGTTTGTCATCCGGTGCAATATGGTGATTTGGTTGATTGGAGGCGACCAAACATTGATTACAAATTAGCTTGCTGACAGTTTGAATGACACAGGCTTTGATGGGCACCAGATAGATGTTGGTGGGGAGAAGTTCTGCTCCATGTTCGTTATTGCGCTGAACATCTTCGGCGCCTTTTGCTGTAAGATTGCTCTTTGATTTTTACTGATCATTTGTTGTTCATTTTGGGGTTTGTTCAATGTCATTATTGCTTCAAAGGAAGTCTTGTATAGCAATATGTTTATTTGACATCATAATGTTTTTTTTATTAAAGTAAGTCTTCCCATACGCTTAATTTAGCTGTGGTGCTACAAGAAGACCCAGTCCAGTCTTAATGCTTATAGAAAACTACAACACTTATGCCATTTTGCCATTTGACTGCCTGCTATGGTCACACCAATGGCTTGTTTTTCTGCGTGTGCCCTAATAGTGGAGGAAACAGAGACGCACTCAGCCCAGTGGCTTCACTCAGCCCAGTCTGCTGCCCTATTAGTGGAGGAAACAGAGACACACTCAGCCCAGTGGCTTCACTCAGCCCAGTCTGCTGCGTGGCCACGTGCTGGTGGAGCCCGGCGGCGTCCCCTCAGTGTTCTCTGGCCACGTTTCTCCGCCTCACACTCGTCCCGTCAACACACCTCAGACGTCCACTCCCACGCGTCCCCCGGCGCCCGTGGTAGTGCGTGCGGGGCTCTCGCGGCGCGTTTGAAAGCGCTACGTGGTGCGCAGACGCTGGCAGTGACAGACGCATCGCTCTGCAGCCGAGGAAATACGAGGCGGCTGCTCCCAGCAGAGTGCTTCCATATGTGGGAGATGCGGCGGGGGGGGGGGGTTCCGATTAGACAGACCTTGGTCTTGACGGATTACAAGGCGCCAGTCTCCTGGGGTTCCAGGCTTGGTTCAACCATCCAGCATATTTGACACCGAGCTTTTTTTTCCCCCGTAACAATACGCACCGCTCCCGGAGGCAGGAAACATTTGTTTTGACGCAGCGGCAAAGCGAGCGATGCTGGGTCGTCCCGCGGCCGAGCTCCTCTGTCAGTAATGACAGTCTCCCCCGTCGCCCAGACGCAGTGCTGCCGCGCTCCGCCAGAGATGCTAATACCTCAGGGCTCTGGGCGCGTCAACAACACTGGGCGGTCCCTCGGGCCCCCGGGGGCCAGCGTTTACCCGCCTGCCTCACACCCGGCACGCCGCTCTCCTCGCCGGTCGTTTCTCACGCCGGGCGCTTGTTAACACCGTGCCAGTATTGTCTGTTGGTTTATAGCCCCGCGCACAAAGAAACAACTGTACCCCGCGCTCCCGCTGGGCGCCGTAATGACCTCCCCTGACATCATAGACATGTGCTTTCAATGTAAACGCCGCAGTGGCGGTATTAAGGAGTGGGGACACACAGGTTTCACCTGATCCCGGCGGTGTGGTTTGCAGGCCACAGTACAGCCGAGGCCGGTGGAGACCGAGGCCCGCCAAGTGCGTTGACACAGGCGGTGGCGGCCATGTTGTCCCTTCCTCCGGTCTCCCCCGCAGAGTGAACGGGCAACTCTGACCTCCGCTCTCCATCGTCTGGAGAAAGCTGTTTGCACTTGCGGAATGCTTTCGCTCTCCATCTCGTCTCTACTGCCAATGATGTTTGTGTTGGTTCTGCGTTCACGCTGTTGTTCATACTGTGTGTAGAGATGTCTTTTTTGGTAGATTTGTTCTTGTAGATTAGGGTTAGGGCGTTTGGCTCCAACAATGCCTCCAGGTAAACTGCCGACGGTTTAAATCCCAAAACCTACCGACATCCAAAGTACATGGTGTGTGGTGCCGGGTCGACGTGAAGATGACCTCACCCTTCCCTCCCTGTCCTCACCCGTCCCTCCCTCTGTGTCTGTGTGTCCTGACTTGCAGTATCAACAACAAGCTGCAGCAGCCCGAGGCCGCGTCGGGAGTTCTGGACTACGCCATGAAGCACTTTGGCGAGCTGGTGAGTGTTCTGGCCCGGGAGATCGGGCCGTAGTGACACCCCACGTGGTCCCTCTGCACTGCATGACACTCCGTCATGACGGAGTGTCATTTAGCGTCTGCTAAATGCCCTAAATGTATTCTGCTTCATGTGCATCATTCAGTCATTCCCTCATTGTCTTATGAACACTATCTTGACATCTGAATTGCACTCTGTTCTTATTTAAGTGTTTAATCCCATTTGATATTTCTTCATAGTTGTGCGATCGTGTTACTGGCGTAATAACATGTAATTATCCAATTATGTGTGGAGTTCAACATAACCCAGCCATAATGGATGTAGTCCCCCGCTGTGACTTGCCCACCAAGGCACGTTCTAAACCCAAAGTCTGAAGGGGTCATTGGGAGCAGAAAGCACCAGAACACTCTGTTCTCCCCTCGCAGCACATGGAGGTATCGTCTGCTGTAGAGCCCAGCTGGACTTCATGTTGCGTGCATCAACTCAGTGTTTCACTTTCAACTGCGTACAGTTTGAGACGAGGTCCTCTGCTCCACCTCCTCTTTTGTTAAAACACCTTCCCTTCACTCTGGTTCTCTCTATTACCTTCTGTTTGATTCTCATTCTGCATCCCCTCTTACACTCTCTTGCTTTCTCTTACTGTGACTCACTCTCTCTGGCTCTCTTTCTCTCAGACTGTTGCCTCCAATTCTCTGTCTATCTCTCTGTTCCCTCTCTCACTGTCGTCAATGCAATTTCATTCAAAAGGATATTGACGAGGAAAGCAAACATTTACTTTGCCAGAGCAGTTTAAAAATCAAACAAAGGGAAAACAACAAAGCAATACAAAAGGTAAAAACAAATTGCAGTGTGAACGACGGCACAAACTGAGAGGAAAAACACGCGGTGATGATTGACAGGGGGGGTCAATCAAACACTGAGCCGTGGTGTTCCCTGGACATCCGCGGCAGTGCAGTGTACATGCCCAGTATAACACATCTCTTACACGCGTCCTCATATCCTCGAAGGTGTTTCCTGAGTGTCAGGAACATCAAACTCCATTAAGCCCTCCACCGTGTGGGCGCGTACTCCTTAAAGCCCCACTTCAGCAGGTCACGTCTGGCCCTCAAAACAAGCGCAGAGGCTTCAAATGTACAGACATCTTTTTATGGCCACACACTAGAACTACTCACATTTTATATCGAGGCAGCCGGCCCAGATATTAAATATTTCTGCTGGACACGAGACGATGTTGTGAACGCCCTCCCCTTCACTTTTCCACGTCGATTACACAACACGAAAAAGCCTTTGTTGAAATCCTTCACCGGTCGTCGAAATCGCCACTCCTGAAGTTGGACCTTTCCTCACAGCTTTAGTTTTTGTTCACTTGAACATACGTAACGTAACGCCACCGGCTTCCTGCCGTTCTTGGCACAAAGCCGGTGAACAAAACAAATCCACAAACTGGCGGGTGTTGGTTTAACTGTTGTTGGTCTGAATGGCCTCTAAAGGACCTGGGGTAACACGTTAGTCACAAAGCCAGGAAGAAAACTGTGTTTGTGGAAAAAAACCGAACCCCCAAACGGATCTGCGCGGTGTGGACCCATACCGCTTTTATGAAGTTGCTACTTTTAGCCTTAAGTCAGGCGCTGGCACACCGGCTGTTTCACAGGTAGGGCTCCTGCAGGAAGGGCCTCGCCCCTCTGCCTTTGTCAGCTGCTGCTGCTATGTTCCCCTATTAAAACCCCAGTCTGACTGTGGTGAGAGATTTGGTGAAAACAACACAGAAAAAACAGGCTCCTGACACGCATGCCTCCAGGAACGCTGTCCGCGGGGGGAACACGTGCTCTGGGGTCGTTCTGCGAGTGACTGCAGCGTGGCTGTGGCTTCCTTCCTTTGGTGTCCCGGGTCGGCCTCATCCCCGGGTCACCCGGAGGTCAAAGGTCGTCCCGCACAGTGTCGGAAAGAAAGACCATTCGTTGGCGGTCGTCACTCGCACTCGGCCGTACGTTGTTCGTCGTGGAAGATTTCACACGTGTCAAATATGTAATCGGCCATGCCCTGCGGTAGTAAAGAGTCTGTTGTGGAACACTCCTGCCTCATTAAGACAGAACCCTTAACCTCCTGCCCAGCATCTGGGGAAGGGATTATGCGGGAAATTAAATTCTTTGGTTCCCACAAAAGCTCCCAATATCTTCGATTGAGTGCTTTATACAAACTGAACTGAAAGCCTGGAAACATCCCAACGCTCATTGTCATAACGCATCCAAACAGTGGTTTTACCTTTCAAAGGTTCTGGCTCCCCTCTCCAGTGGTTAGCGCTGCTGTGTCGCAGCAGGAAGGACCTCGGGTTGAACCCCTCTAGGGCCTTTCTGTGGAAGGTTGCATGTTCTCTCCCAACGTCCACATGGATTTCCAACTTCCTGCCCCCTCCAAAAGACTTGTAAGTTTGATTAATACCTCCTGCCAGGGCTCTTGAGCAGGACACCTCGGGCCTTAAATCTGAAATGGCTACCCCCCATGGCGCTGCACCGCTTCACCGCCCCCCTGCTCCTCGGGATGCCCCCTGGTCTGAACACTAGCTCCTTGATGGGTGATGGTGGTTTCTGCGCTTGCCCTTCCCCCCCCCTGCAGGAGATCCAGGCCACCTGGTACGAGAAGCTCCACGAGTGGGAAGACGCTCTCCTGGCGTACGGCAAGAAGATCGAGCTGGCCAAGGAGGAGCCCGACCTGATCCTGGGCCGCATGCGCTGCCTGGAGGCCCTGGGAGAGTGGTACGTCTGGCTGCTCTCCGGCGGGGTCACGGCCCGCCACGCCGCTGTCACCCCTACTGACGTCAAGTGGTGGGGAGGTGGGGGGCGGGGAGGCACCTGTAGGACTGTGGGGGTTGAACCCGGTGCCTTTTCTAAACAGCCCACCCGCTGTGTCACGGCGGCTGGTTCTAGACCGTCCATACAGGCCTCCTGTAAACATGGCGGTCTTCCTGGGAATGTTCATCATTGGGTACATGTTCCAGGCCACTTGAAAGGGTTATAGAGGTTAGGTTAAGAGGGAGGAAAAGGTTCTGCGCGAACAAAGGAACCTTACTTGGATGTTTCCTATGTGTCTTACTGGCATGGGATGACCCTGCAGTCCGTGTGTGTGTGTGTGTGTGTGTGTGTGTGTGTGTGTGTGTGTGTGTGTGTGGTGTGTGTGTGTGTGTGTGTGTGTGTGTGTGTGTGTGTGTGTGTGTGTGTGTGTGTGTGTGTGTGTGTGTGTGTGTGTGTGTGTGTGTGTGTGTGTGTGTGTGTGTGTGTGTGTGTGTGTGTGTGTGTGTGTGTGTGTGTGTGTAAAGGGATGGGCTGCTCGGTGACTTAATATCCTGTCCTGTGAGTCCAAAGCATTTATGAAAGAACATTGTTTGTAGTTT
>OMKI01008281.1:0-10508 GCA_900302315.1 Phycis blennoides
ACAGACAGACAGAGACAGACAGACAGACAGACAGACAGACAGACAGACAGACAGACAGACAGACAGACAGACAGAGACAGAGACAGAGAGACAGACAGAGACAGAGAGACAGACAGACAGACAGACAGAGACAGAGACAGAGAGACAGACAGAGACAGAGAGACAGACAGACAGACAGACAGAGACAGAGACAGAGAGACAGACAGAGACAGAGAGACAGAGAGACAGACAGAAAGAGACAGAGAGACAGAGAGAGAGAGAGAGAGAGGGAGATAGAGAGAGAGAGAGAGAGAGAGAGAGAGAGAGAGAGGGAGACAGGGAGAGAGGGACAGAGAGAGAGAGAGAGAGAGGGAGATAGAGAGAGAGAGAGACAGACAGAGAGATCGAGGTACCCGGCCACGTCACCCCATCCCTCGTCTTTCTTCTCTCCACGGGCACCGGCTTCCTTTAATGTATTTAATTATCACAGCAGAAATGTTAATTGGATTTCATTATGTATAATTTATGTAGTTTCAGCTGAGGGAATCTTTAATACGCGGCTAATGCGCGCGGCGGCGCCGGGGCCAGGCGGCGGTGATGGCGTGGGCGCGTCTCACCCAGCGCTGCCTCAGTCAGGGACCGAGGGGCTTGACGGACAGCTGCCGGGCTCAAACAGCGCCGAGCCAGAACCTACTGACAGAGCCTCCACCGCCAGGCTGCTGCAGGCGGGATGGGAGAGAGAGAGAGAGAGAGAGAGAGAGAGAGAGAGAGAGAGAGAGAGAGATAGAGAGGAGGAGAGCAACACCCCCAAAAATGTAAAAAAGAACTACCTAAACACTCTGTGCTCCCTCTTTGTGTCCACATGTTTCTTAAGGTGCAGCTCCGGGGACAGAGCCATGATCACGGCGCGTTAACGTGATTGACAGGCAGCATCGATTCCCCGGGCCAATGGGAGGAGAGGGCCCGGCTGACGGGAGGCGGTCAGGGGTCTGACGAAGGGCAGGCGCAGTCAACAGGGTCAGATGTTCTCACAGAGCATCTCACCCACGCTACGGCATCCCAACAAATGACACTGCAGCGCTCAGATACCTCCAGCACCTTAAAGCGTGCTGGAGTTCGGTCCAATCAGTTTCATTGCAGATAGGAAGCCTTCACACGATGAGCCAGGAGGCTTAGACTGCTCTGTCTATATGTGTAGACAGAGCACGCTAAGCAGTAGCACACGGCCTGACACGTGTTGCCTGTGTGTTCTTCCATATGTTTGAGTCAATTTCACCCGCTATATCGGAACTAATGTATTTTTTGGGAAAAGGAAACCAATTTATTAAGAAAAGGACCTCTGAGTGCTGAGAGGAGTCAATTGATCAATCAACAATAAAACAGAAATGTGATTCATTCTGTGTGTCTGTTTGTTGTTTGTTCATTCTTACAATTTGGGGGTTTTTTTTGCGATGAAACAAACTACATGGCAATAACATTTTCCACCAAGGTAACATTGTTTGGTCAATTACTGTGTTCCCGAAACACCGAGTAATTCCTTGATAGAGAAGAGAAGATTCTCCATAAAATTGCCTGTAAATGTGTTTTGCTACCATAAAAGTGAGGAATTAAAGAAAAACAATACAAAGCTTTAATTTGCACTGTATATCTTTGATGTAGTATGATGGAAGACCTCAACAAAGAAAATCAGCAAGAAATATGAGAATAACAGACCTAATAGTACGGCACAGTCCACCGTTCTGAGTACAACTACACGGAGTGTACGAATGCACGAGCACAGTTCATAAATCAGATTGAACGAAGCCAAATTAAACACACATGAGACGTTTCTCCATCAGGACACAATGGTCTGATTTAGTTCAATGTCAGCGTGAGGCTTACAAAAAGCAAGTGCCAAATTTATCAAAAGCCGAACGGAAAAAATATGGCAGCAAATCTATCAAAATGCTCCAAATGATAGAAAACTCTCCCTTTCTCCCCCAACCCTCCACCAACGAGAGCCCCTGCGTCTCAATCACCCGGGGGGGGGGAGATAATGGAGAGTGGGGGGGGACATATTAAGGGGGCTTCTTAAGCACGGCCCGATCCACCGCGAACATCTTACTGATAACGACTGCAGCGCTTTAAAACACACAGAGGATCATCTGAACCGTGTTCTTAGAGGGCGGCCGTCCGTCGCGACGCAAAACCGCTCGCCAGGCGGGCGAGTGGGCGCTCACCAACGAGGGTCCCCGCGGGGCGCGAGGGACTCGGAGCCCCACGGAGACACACGCACGTGCGGGGGTCCGGGACTTTTGCTCCTCGACGCCCCGGAACTTGTGAGGCAATTACAGGAAAATTTGCGACGCAAGACCCTCATCGTCATTTCAACATAATTTCTGTAGGATTATGTTTATGTTTTAACGAGGAAAACATTTGTTTGCCTCTCGCGGCTGTTTACTGGAGTCCTCGTTGTAAAATAGAAGGAACTGAAAGAACATAATTGATTAGAATCTTAATTGAATTGCATGGAGGACATTCATTCAAAAGAGGTTAAGGATGTAAAAGTGTTTTACTTTACTATTTCAAACTTAAAAATGATGGCAAATAAACTTTTAATTAATAACCGCATCTGCCAATCATCTAAGACATTTCAATTTCCTCCCCAACATCACCCCCCACTAATTAGCCTCATATTGCACTGCTAGCATAGATGAGCGATGACAGTCCATTGCTCATAAGCACAAAGGATATCCGGGCAGACATCATTGCTGCAGGAAGCAGCCACATAATCACACTGCAACAAAAGGACTTCTTCAAACAGACCAAGACTCAGTGTCACATGATGACTTCCTGATTCGGATTTTGGCATGTGTTGGTCTAAGCTGTGATCATCACTCACAGGTCAAGGTCACTTACTATGTACTGTGATCATCACTCACAGGTCAAGGTCACTTACTATGTACTGTGATCATCACTCACAGGTCAAGGTCACTTACTATTTAGGTCAAGGTCACTTACTGTGTAGTAATGTAGCAGAGCAATGTCCTCGGTAAGTTGTAGGACTTAAAAATCGAAAATCGAAAATCTTCGGACTCTGTTTCCATTACGCGACGCTGCATTCTGTGCCACGCCCGGTGAGAGACCCCAGGTCAGGGGTCTCACACCTATTTTCATTGTAGACATCCCTTTGTCTTCGCAGTACCCACCACAACCTGGTATGTTCAACCTAATATGTCGTACGATCAATGTTACGTCCTCTCCACTAGCGTCACAAGGGTACATGAGTACAAGGTCTCTCTCTAGGCTGGTAGTAATCATGTGGTACATGCTGGGGCCTTGCTGGCCCTTTCTTCCAGGGCCCGTACAATGGAAAGGTGATCTGACGCGGCAACACGACAACCCTGACTCCTGGAAAGGCTCGGAGCAACTAACACAGGGTTAGTCAGCCTCGCGATGCCTCGGGCCAGCCAGACATAGCGGTTTTTTAGGCAACATTTGAATGGCCTAACACGGGATCACTGATGCAATTCCCCCAAATCAATATATTTTAATGCTCTCAATAAGCAGCATCTTAATTGGAACAACATGAAGGGGAGCGTTTCTGGAATGTCCGCAGTCCGTCGATAAGTTAAGGAAGTGTTGAGCGATGTCCCGAGGCGGGTGTACGGTCTGCGGCGGGCCGGCCTCTTCCAGGACAACCTTCAGCGAGTGGACCTCCGCGACCGCCTTTGTGATCGCACATGAGCGCGGCCTAGAGAGACCTATCGGAAAATGTATTAATTGGATAATAATTGATTTCATCCACCTGTTGCAAAGAGAATTACCATGTTTATGAGCTGAGACCGTCAGATTTAATCAATGGTCCAGGATCATTACGACGAACACAAGCACATTTAAACATGTAATTCCCTGCAGCTCTGTTCATGAATAGTAAACGTGAATATGAATTCCTCCGAAGCCGTCAAACAGGATTCACTCCACGAATAGAAGTACATCGCCTTGTGGAAGAGCATTGAGAGATATACTGCAAAGAGAGAGAGAGAGAGAGAGAGAGAGAGAGAGAGAGAGATGGAAGGAAGGACTAGAAATGACAGAGGGTCGACTCTAAAGAACACAAGCATAGCAAACCAGTTAAAGAGGGAGCATCAACGCTGACACGCCAAGGACGAGTTAAAGGGAACAAAGCACCATGGACCGCCGGGTGGAGATGAGGGTGGAGATGGGGGTAGAGATGAGGGTGGAGATGGGGGTGGAGATGGGGTGGAGATGAGGGTGGAGATGGGGGTGGAGATGGGGTGGAGATGGGGGTGGAGATGGGGTGGAGATGGGGGTGGAGATGGGGGTGGAGATGAGGTGGAGATGGGGGTGGAGATGGAGTGGAGATGGGGGTGGAGAGGAGGGTGGAGATGAGGGTGGAGATGGGGTGGAGGAGATGGTGGCTCTTCGCTCTCTTCAAAGACTCTGGGATTGATCTAAAAATCCGCCCCCCCCCCCCCAGCAGCATGGAGGCGAGGGCTGCTAGACGAACCCAGCAGCTCGGCTGTTTGTTGTCGCTCTTTTGGCTCATGTGACGCACGTCTCCCATGATGCAATGGGAGGAGGACCCCCCCGCACACACACACACACACACAGACACACACGCCCCCCGCCCCCCCCTATTTCTGGTGGGGTTTTGCGGAGCGTGTTTGGACATGTCTGAGAACTTTGATCAACAGGGGCTCCATTCCCTGTGAAATGGAAGCCTGGCACACGATCCAATAGAGTTTCTCTCTGGCTTTTCTAGCAGTGGGGGATGAGCCAGAGGAGAAGCCCACCACATGAAATGCTAGCATCTGAATGCCACTAATTAGGCTAAACGAAGCGAGAGATCAGGAGATCTATTGCTCCACATTCTGACATGCTGATCGCACCGTCCAACAACGTCGTGAGTGATGTCTATAAAAACGACTACGGCTACAGATACACAGGAAACATGTTTCCTGTGTATCTGTTCTCTTGCGAAGCCATGCGTTATGTTTACGTTCCCAGAACCACACGCACATTCATACTTGTACTTGACCTTAAAAAAGAATCAATATACATTAATTCTTCATCAACGGCTGCATATCAATATTGGGCAGTCAGATATAGGTACTGTAACTGCGTATTTAGCAACGCACATCCAATTCAATCATTTTCTTCCCAAGCATACGGCGGCATTGAGTACATTAGGCTGAGCATAGCATTCTAAAACGCTGAAACATGGATGAAATGATAAAACAAACCCTGAGTGGAATGAATTCAAATTGCTTTCAATGAAGAAAAACTAAGTTTGGGGGGAAAAGGCCTACTATCAGGAGGAGAGGATGAGCCGGGGGGGGGCAGGATATCTAGGCAATAGAGGGAGACATCATCCCAGGTCCGGGTCGATGGCCATTATTATAATCTCCTTCTCTGCGACCCATTCCTGCCCTCTCTCAGGTTGGATGGAGGATCTAAATTGGCCACGGCATAAGAGCATCCTGAGGCCAGAAACACAGGCTAACAGGCAGCAGAGACCCAGGCCCACAGCCAGAGAGAGAGAGAAAGAGCACTTAATACCCAAATACTTCCTGACTCCATTAGCGGAATAAGGGATCGACAGAGTCGCCGAGGAAGCCCTAAATGTGGCTCTGGCTGCTGCTGCCCTCATGCTTTCAAGCCTGCTTGGCTCTGGGCAGGATTCAAGTGGAAGTGGATGAAAACAAAGGAGGAACGAGACCAGAGTGTTGTTCAGACATGGGCTGAACCACTACACGGGCCATCGGTGGGGGACAGCAAGGCATAGCAGCAGACTTTACTCCTGTGGAACCAAGATTGTTTGGTTCATGGCTGGTTGGTTTGGGGTTGGTTGGGTGCGTGGACGGAGGGTTGTTCATGGGGGATTTTGTTGGTTCGGGTTGGTTGACACAACCAGCTCCAATACAATTTCAACCACTGGTACTCACTGGTACTTGCCTACTGTGCTGTGAATAGCCATCCTACATCCAGGGCTTGGTCAAACCATGCACCCCGGTCAGTCCACCATGCTTTTGGCCACTGCCAAAAGGCTTGCTACTCCCTCACTCCTCGGGGGCCCAGCTGCTGCTCAACTACATGTAAATCCTGATAGTTTGCAGTCCTGGCTCCTCAAGGGTGGAGTGCTGACATCAGGACAGCTGGAACCCTGCACACCTTCAGTCACACACTGATAACTCCTCTGTTTGGACTGCATCTTTGCCCATGAGGAAAAAAGCAGTTTGCAATTTGATGAACTCAAATTATTCTGGCAATTTTTGGGTTGCATCTTCATGGTTGAATGCACTTATTCTAAGTTGCTTTGGACAAAGGTTAAAACTAAATAATTATAATATAAAAGGAAGCTATGTAGCTATAGACTTGCAGTACATAGTGTGTGTGTGTGTGTGTGTGTATATAAATACATGTACTTCATATGTGATTATAAAGTCTACCCGTGGACACTGAGTTTATATCTGGTCCACTTTGACAGGTAATTGGATTATGTGTGTTACGGAGGTGAGAGGAGCGAGATAAGACTGGGCTAGAACCCCTGCAGGGAGCCAGGTACTAGGCTAGGACCCCTGCAGGGAGCCGGGTCCTGGGCTGAGGACCTGGAGCAGTGTGCGTTCCCCCTGTATTTCGCAGGGTTATCAACAGGTATTGTTTTAATGAGGAGGAGTGTGTGTTTGTCTGAAAATCGCAGCCTCAATCTGACAGGTCTGAATCTGTCTGGAGGTGGGTATTGCCTGGAACAGAAATAAATCTGTTATATGTTATATGTATGTCAACGTGTGGAATGCAAATAATTGTACTCTTACATTCCTTTGCAACTTATTTGTGTGAGTGTACAAAGATGACTGCACCGATTCAAAAATTAAGTCATCGTATAGATGACATTACATTACATTACATGAATGAAGCTGATGCTTCTATCCAAAGCAACTCACAATAAGTGCATTGAAACATGAAAATGCAGCACCCCTAGTGGTGAGAGAGCTGCACTTTAATGGCTTTTTTTTTTACTTTATTACTTTAGTATTATTTAATTGTAGTTTTATTGAAGATACATCATTGATATTAGCAGTTACTGAACTGTACTGTATTAGCAGTACAGTTAGTTATTGATATCAACAGACTAATCTCATGATTAACCTTCTGTATGGTTTACGCTGTAATCTGTTTATGGGATATTGTGAATATAATGTCAAATAAAATAATACAATTAAGCTTTCTGGTCAATGGTTGGGGAACTAAAACCCAGCAGTAAAGTCAAGGAAAGTTTTTCATTGTGTGGTCCTTTGTCACGGTCCCAGAGGCTTCACAAGCCCAGATCTCACCACACCAACAGGAATAAACAGCTTTATACTTGAGAGAATTGGACAAAACCTTGAGAAGGAACACAAAATGTTATTTCAGAGACGGCGAAGAGTGTGGTAGCTGCCAATTGGCCCGACATGATTTATCAGCAAACTAAAGGAAAGCAAAATGGATGCACGGATGCAGAGCAAATTGGAACAGTTACAGATTCTCTAAGCAACAGTCAAGCAAAAAAAACACATTGAACCATGAAATTCACTCTCTTGCCCTAATTCTCCAATTCCCGCACTCACAGTTCAAGGCTGATTCACAAGCAAAGAATCTATTAGTGCTCTGCGAGGGCATCCATGTCTGGAAATTTGCTAGGAATATCCAGTCTATCTAGAATGAGTGAGAGGAGGCCAGTATTCCCAACCGGAGCAAAATTATGTGCTTCTCTGGACACAATGGGACACACAAGAGAAGTGAAGCAGATTCCAACGCTCAAATACCCTCTGTCATCCTGACGCCAACTCCTCGTTAGTGGTGTGAGCCATGGTGTCGTAATGTCTCATAACAACGTCGTCATGTCCAATATTGTTTTCAAAATTTTACAAAATAGGGTGCAAAACTGTCCGATGTCAAACTCAAAGGGTAGGATAATAACTTAACAATACGCAGAGATATGCGCAGTGTGAGTATGAGCCATGATGTTATGGTGTTGATTTATTGTTTTCCTTTGGCTTTGAGATGACATGAAGAGAGTTATTTTTGGTTTTATAAGAACATATGTAGAACCTGGAACCTCTATTGTCTTTGATTGCAATAAGAACAGTCAGGTATTGTGTTTCCTTGTTTGTATGATGGTGCTGCATGAGGAGAGCCTTGTCTCTCAGTATGTTAATAATTTCATAACGTATCATGGTCTGTCTGCCACGCCCCCTCCACTACTACATTAATTCAAACTCTCAGCTGTGCCGAATCAGGTGATTAGTGGAGGCTACAAATCAGCCCTTCACTATTAACCTGGTGCCAGATTGTTCTTCGCTGTTTGGTTCATGCAAGCCTCTCCTGCAATTCATCAATCTTCTGTCTCGGTTTACCAATCCTGCCTGTCCCCAACTATGAATCCCGACTAGCCCTTCCTGATCTCCGACTGCCTGCCTACTGTCCAGACTTCCCGATCCTGCTGTCCCCAACTCCGATCTCCGCCTTGCCCTTCCTGATCTCCGATCGGCTGTCTTCTGTCCCGGTTTCCCGATCCTGCCTGTCTTGTCTTGCCTGCCACTTCTCCACTCTCTGCTTCACCTGCTACCTGCCCTTGGTCCATCCTTCACCTCCATCCGTCATTACTCTCCTGTTCTTCCATTAAAACTCTGTTCTCACTACCCAGTTTGTCTGTATTCTGCATTTGGGTCTTCCCAACCCTGAAACTCTGACATAACGTTAACAGTGTTTATCATGTTTATAAGATACAGAAGGCAGTTGTTGTGTATCCTATGGAGTATACATCAAAGTTGTTCTGAATGAGACACGATGAACAACAACTCTTTCACCAGTGATCTGCAGTCTGAGGGATCTCAGTACGAGAGCTGATGCTGGTCCGATGATGTCCTCATGTGTACACTGTAACCCTGACTCATTGATAGCACAGGAGGGACGAGGCAGCTTAGCAAACAGAGAGAGATAGAGAGAGACAGAAAGAAAATAGACAGAGTGGGAGAGAGAGCGAGAGAGAGAGAGAGAGAGCGAGAGTATAACTCTTCTACTTAATTACACTGAGGCATTTTGCATATAAATACTCTAACAGGAACAGGTGTTAGATTTCATTATTGTTCAATAAGCTTTGCAGACAAAATTGTGAATAAAGGGTAGATAATAACGGAGAATAAATATTGACATTTCCCTTCCCTGCAATTACTTTAGTTCTTTCTGTGTGGAGTTTGTTGGATGGAGGAACAAAGAGTTTGGACAGAAGGATGAAGGGGTTAGAGAGAGGAAGAGGGGGAAGTAAGGGGTTAGAGAGAGGAAGTAAGGGGTTAGAGAGAGGAAGTAAGGGGTTAGAGAGTAGGAAGTAAGGGGTTAGAGAGTAGGAAGCAAGGGGTTAGAGAGAGGAAGTAAGGGGTTAGAGAGAGGAAGTAAGGGGTTAGAGAGTAGGAAGTAAGGGGTTAGAGAGAGGAAGTAAGGGGTTCAAACCCTGAGGACTGGCAGATTAAACTCAGTAACTAAGAGCTTGAAATAAGTCAACAAACGCATGTTCTCCTCACTTGGTTCAAACTATGGAGTAGAACCAAAAGCTCCACCATGGAGAACCAAAGGAACATATTTCACTATAGAGTGGAATCAAAACCTCCAGCATGGAGAACCAAAGGAGCATCTTTCTCACACCATGACAGTCATGGAATGGAATGTAAAATCAAACTGTTTTCAAACTGTTTTCACACTTTCAAAGAAGCAGAACAGCTCAAATGTAGACAGGGATTATGCTCTCTGTGACCCTTTGGTAGAACTACAAGAAAAACAAGAAGAACAGTGAATTTTCTTCAACAAACTATGAGATATTACACTCATCTCACCTGCTCTCTGGAGATGAATGGCATCCACACTAATGAATGCATTTGTTAATTAATCAATTCATCTTAACACTCTCATTAATCATATATTATCGTACAAAATAAATATGATGCATATATTTATTATCCACAAGATATGATGCACAGTTTGTATCAACAGTAACCTAAAAGTAAAACAACTAGTGCCCATGACTCGAGAGTACTGGATGAATGGTAGCTCTGGCTCATGTCCATAACTATGACCTCAGCTGTCTGTCCTGGTCTCCCCTGAGTCCCTGCACTCCTAAAGGGACACATGTTGAATCATTGAAGAGTCTGGAGGCTGAGTCGATGAGCTCGCCAACAGTTCACGCGGTTGCCAGCGGCGACGACATGAATCGTTTAATACCAAATGGCTAATGATCCATTAGGGATGATATTGATTAAGTGCTTGATAAGTAATGGCTAATGTATTTGATTTGTCATTTTTATGGGTTTCCATGCAGATTCTCTCTCTCTCTCTCCCTCTCTCTCTCTCTCTCTCTCTCTCTCTCTCTCTCTCTCTCTCTCTCTCTCTCTCTCTCTCTCTCTCTGCCTTCTAAGGGCGGGGCTTCACAATAGGTCAATTGCAGACTTTGCTGCCCAACATGATGATGATCTCGGGACAACTTTCTACATCTT
>OMKI01008289.1:0-32401 GCA_900302315.1 Phycis blennoides
TTCAATTACTTCACATGTCAAGACATTTCCTAATACTAAAGATTTAAAATAGACATTATCAAAAGTACACAACAGTAAATTGAATTGTAAGATATATGAATGATAAATAGGCAGTATTTATAAACTTTATATGAGTGACACAGCATAGTTAAACGTTAACTAGTTAACGTTAAGTTAAATATAAAACGACAGTGAGCTAGCTAATAACAATAGGTAGGTATGGGAAGTTATAAACATGGACAAAACATGAGATAACGTGTTACGTTTATTTTGAATGAACACAAAATGACAAGTACATAACTTGGATGTTTATGGAAATTCACCCCATAAGAAACAGAAAAGTATTCTTGCAGATCTCATTGCCTCCAATGAAATAAGTGGTCCGGGCACGCTTTCTCTTTCTCTGGGCCTTGCGTGTGGATGTAATCATCTCCAAAGTATGCACTGTGCGTCTGTTTCCCTCGAGATCCAATTATTCGCATGTCCTGCCATTCTTTTTCCACAGCTAAAGAATCCATCCGTATGCTGTACATAAGGGCTGGAGAAAGTTTGTGGCTACACGATTGTTTCCCATGGAGAGAATTCCCCTTCCTTCTTCCTCCTTCGTGTAGCACTTGCAGTCGAAGTTACAGATTTTCTCCATTTCGCTGTCTTTATCCCCTTCAAATGTTACCGTAGATATAGCATCTGATATCTTACGGTCCAACTCGTCTGATGCGAGACCGATAGATTCTTCCTCGTATTCATCTTCGGCTAAGGTCAGTTGTAGATTAGGGATGTTATCCAATGTGATACAGCCGCTTTCATCGTGACTGAACTCGTCTTCAGAATCAGATGTGAGGTTGGCTTGTACAGAAGAGGCACCCGGCTTGTCGAAGAAGAACTTCAATACATTTTCGCTGTAACAGCCACGATTCAGCTCGTCTGCGATGCTCTTTGCCTTGTCCATCTTCATTCAATGACGATATCAGATGCAGTATCAGTTTCTCATGTGAGGGCACTGCATTAAATAGCCATGCGGTTCGCTTCTGATGGGCGGAGACAATAACAAAAGAACACCTGAAGACCAATGGAATGTCCAGTAGGGAAATTAACTGTGTCGCCACACACGCCCCTACAAAATGTGAGAATTTCCTGAAAATACACCCGATTTCAAACACAAAATGTATACTTTTAAAGAAACCAATACTGTTATCTGAAACATGGAGAGACTTCTCTGTGATTTCAACTAACAGATTCTGCAAACGACACAATTTTCCACATCAATGAAATCCCCCAGAGAGGCAGGACCATTTGAAACATGACTTGAATCTGACGATTCTGATTGGACAATGACAGATAATATATCTACACTGATAACTACTTTTGCTGTGATAGAATTGGCAGAGACGGTTGAGAAAGGAATATTTATGGATCTTTGAAATTGGTTAGAAAAAAAATCCTCTTTTTCCCAGTAGTGCGTCGCCCATATTGCCCTGATACAATGTCTGCCACTGTATTCTATATACAATTGAAATCAAAAACCCCCTCCCACTCACTCCACCCAGCATGCCGAGCTGTGCTAGTTTATGTCACACAGTTGGCAGTTAGAGTGGCCACAACACTGTTGTTGAGTATTTTTAAATAAAGTCTCTGGCCTACTAACTGGGGCTGAATCGTACACATTGTGTTCCTTGCTTTGCAGTTGTGCACCTGTGTTTCTTGCTTTAGCCCAGACCAGATTGTGAGTATGAATAATTCTAGACTGATACGAAGAGAACCATTGGTTGTATCACCTTTGATTCGATTATCTAGACCACATCCAAGGGCGTCAGTCTCGTATTCTGATTGGATTGCATAGGTGTGTGGGCACATTGTAGGAAGACTGCTGGCTACGTCATTAGAACCACGCCAGCCCCTTAACATTGGTGAATGAAGCTATTTTATACAGCTTCTAAACAAAACATTCACTGCACAGCAGTGAAGGCTTTTGACAATTGTGTACATTTTACACAGCAACATAATCTTCTCTTCCACTTCCAGTTGGCACCGACCCAATTCTGTCAGTCCTACCGAATAATGTTTTTGATGAGGTAGGGGTGGGGAAAGGGTGGGGAAAGACTTCAAGGGACCGGTGGGGATCCAAATCATTGGGACAAAAACCTTAGCTTTTCCCAAGTAAAGTCGGCCATGTCAATGGTTTGACATTCCATTAAGGCTTGTTTCCTCAAAGTACTCAAAAAGGGTAGGGTTGGACAAGTTGGACAAAGGGTTATTTGGAACAGCAACAAAGCTGTTTTTGCTTGTTTTGTGAATGGATTGGGGGTATTTTTGTAAAACAAGAACTCCAATCTTTGGAATGGTCCGGCCCAAAACCTAAAAATCAAGCTCTAAATAAACAGCATGGGGGAGTTCCACTCCATTAGCAGCTTTTAGTTGTGCCCGGCTACTGTTATGTACAATGTGACTGAAAATGCAGGGTGTGATTGTGATTGGTGACTGTGGTCACCGTTGACCTGGTATCTGACTAAGCGAATAAGTGATGACCTCAATACACACTTCCACCACGGGACAGTTTCCTATTAGCTGGGATGGATGGTTTGGTTGGTTTTCACTCGCGCACAAAAGACCGGGTCTTTGCCGTTTTTTACTACTATTGCATTTTGTGCCCACATCATGCCCACCCACTGTTTGGATGTAAGTATCACTTTAGCTTTACCAACATGTTATCCCCATCATACCCCACCATCCCCAGCCTACAAAAACAAGAATTGTTCAGCTAGCGGCATATGTCAAACCTTTAAACACCTAAGGTTTTACATATGTCTTCAAACAAACAAAGAGATAAAGACAAAATAGAGAGTGTTTACCTGTGAAAATTGGGCATTCACTGCCCCAGGGAACATAAACTTAACAAATGGTCACTCTGACTTTGTTCCAGATGATAATGATAATGTTATGGTCCCAACATGTTCATGGAACAGTTCATTGTCGGTCTTAAGCTGACGTACCTGCACCAAAAAGCCTGTAGTTCCTCCATGTCTTCTGATATAGCTTGGCTGTGATTTATGCCCCCTGGTCCGTTTGGTGCTGGTGTCAAGTTTGCTGCAGGGCCCTTGCTTCAGTGCCTGCCACGGTTTTCCAATTTGTGCCAACAAAATCAAAACTCAAGACAAAAACAATACACACGGTGTAATGACCATTTAGTAATACCCAGGTAATAACTATATAATGACTCGTTATAACTAGGTTATAACCAGGGGTAAAAATTTAGATAATCACTAAAGATGGCAAGCAAGTGCATTTTATACATTTGCACAATAATGTAGGATATTAATTCTGTTAAAATCAGGAGCTGAATTCATGACTGGTTTTTCTTTTTTCTATTTTACTCATTGCCATGAGCTACATAACAACACATCTCTTACAAAAGTTAATTAAAATGACAAAGATTGCAGAGATCTACTGATTATTTCCTCTTGATTTTATTAATGAAAAATGTACTGCTTATTCAGCTTCCAAAAACGATTCTTTGCTCTGTTGCTTTGATGCTGATTCCTTTCCTCTCCACTTCATTCTATCCCATGAGTTCTCCTTTCCTCAATGTAAAAGGCAAATTACAAAATAATGAGTTAATATTAGTAAGCTACTTCAAGGCTACCAAATGATGATACGTATTTGAATTCTGATATTAACATGAAATATGTCTTTTTTACTTTTTATTTATATTTATCTTTCAAAAGAGTGTACACTGCATGCTAATTTCACTCCTCCACTGCATTCTGCCACCTCAGTTCTCCTTATCTCTCTGTTGCAGACAAGGAGAATAATTATTCATCCATTCACCTGTATTGGACTTCTGGTGTTACAGGAAACAACAGGAAATGTGAAATTAACAATTAAATGGGGTGGTTGAAACTACATCCTGTCTCCTCTCCTCATGTCCACTTCATGCTGTCTCCTCTCTTATCCTACCACTGCATGCTGTCTCTTCCCTTCCTTTCCTATCCACTGCATGCCATTTCATCTCCTCCCCTAATGTCTCATCTCCTATCCTGTTATTTCCTCCTCTCCTCTCCATGCATGCGGTCTCCTCTCATCGCCATGCTGCCTCCTCTCTTCTTATGTCTCATCTTCTCCTTTACTCTCCACTGTATGGTGTCACCTATCCTCTCCCAATATGCTCTCTCCTCCCCCTCTCCCTCATAAGTATTCTTAAATATATTGCTTGAAGACAGTGGTGCTTGGGTCAGATTAGGTCATCGTGCAGACAAACACTTAACCCTCTGGACCCAAGTAAGGCAAGGCAAGGCAAGGCAATTTTATTTATATAGCCCGTTTTTACAAACAGTTTGTCTCAAAGGGCTTCACATGGCATCGTAACAACATCCTCTGTCCTTAGACCCTCACATCGACTGAGGAAAAACTCCATGGAAACCCTTTTAACAGGGAAAACCAGGAGAAACCTCAGGGTGAGCAACAGAGGAGGGATCCCTCACCCAGGACGGACAGACGTGCGAAGTAGAATTCTAAAATGTTGCTGCAGTTCACAGATAACTCACTCAAATTACCAACTCAGTTAAACTTCAACACATACAACAAAAAAACACCAGACAAAACAACAAATGGCACTAAAACAGTTGTAAGTAGCAATTCATATATAAATAATTATGTCAAACAATCACATTCAATGAGAATGCATCTCAGTTACCTGAAAGAAGAGAAAGTCAGTAACGGTTCATCCTCACCGACCTTAGAGAAAGTCATTATAATGGTTTGTAATTTTGGATGTTAGATTAGTCCCTCGCACACACACTTCGGCCGGGTGTCGCCTACCCGCGATGTTTCCCCACAGTACTGATGGTACCGGGAAAAGGTGAGGTGCCGGTTTTTGTTTTACTATTTTTATAAGGCTTCTTTTTGTCAGTCACTGTGCTGATCAGGCTGTCTGCTCCACCAACACCTTGGTCCAGGGACGATACCAAATCACGCCTTCCCATGGGCTGCATGGCCTGTAGCTGGAGTTGTAGTCAATTCAAGCTCAATAAATGCTATTTGTTTTCATGAACACACTTTAGAAAACCCCTGTATACAATTTCAGAATTTGAGCGAGAATGCCGTTCCCTCCTGAAATTACTCTCGCATTCCCCCCCATTTCCACCACAGGTTATAACGACATAAATAGAGTGGCCCTCAATGCTTTATTACAATAAGAGTTGACTAAGACCAGTGTTGTCTGGTCACATAACACCAAATAAAGCCACATAAATGCACGCATAGAAAAAAAACAAACTTCTATGTATGGAGTCGGACATAAAACAAGGGCTACTTAATGGTCAAGGGGCCCATGAGTTAACTTTGTGTTAGAGAGTAGTGTAGATGTGTATAGCTGTAGTATAGATGTAGTCCACATGGGGGGGGTCCACATTTTTTCAGAAGTCAGAAGTCACTCTCCCCCTGCCAGGGGGGACTATTTCAAAATGTTTGCGTCCTGGGTGAGAGGGGTCGGCCACAATCTTTGCTGCCCACCTCAGGGTCCTGGAGGTATACAGGTCCTGGAGGGATGGCAGATTGCAGCCGATCACCTTCTCCGCAAGCTGTAGTCTGCCCTTGTCCTTGGCAGTGGCAGCAGCATGCCAGATGGTGATGGAGGAGGTGAGAATGGACTCAATGATGGCAGTGTAGAAGTGCACTTTTGGCAGATTTAACTTCTTTAGCTGCCGCAGGAAGTACATCCGCTGTTGTGTTTTTTTGATGAGCGAGCTAATGTTCAGCTCCCATCTGAAGTCCTGAGTGATGATGGAGCCCAGGAAACGGAAAGACTCCACAGCGTTGACTGGGGAGTCACACAGGGTGATTGGGGCGGGTGGGGCTATGTTCTTCCTAAAATCCACATACATCTCCACTGTCTTTGTAGCGTTGAGCTCCAGGTTGTTCAGGCCACACAAGGACACCAGATGGTCAATCTCCCACCTGTAGGCAGACTCATCCCCACTACCAGAGTGCAATGAGGGTGGTGTCATCCACGAACTTCAGGATCTCGGACTGGTAACTGGAGGTGCAGCTGTTGGTATACAGGCAGAAGAGCAGAGGGGAAAGAACACAACCTTGGGGGGAACCGGTGCTGATGGTCCAAGGGTCAGAGACGTGTTTCCCCTGCTTCACGCACCGCTTCCTGTCAGATAGGAAGTCTGTGATCCACCTACAGGTAGAGTCAGGCACCTGGAGCTGTGAGAGCTTGTCCTGCAGCATAGCTGGGATGATGGTGTTGAAGGCAGAGCTGAAATCCACAAACTGGATCCTGGTGTAGGTTCAAGTAGTTTCAAGGAGTCCAGGTGCTGGAGTATGAAATAAAGAGCCATGTTACATTAATATTTAGCAGACGCTTTTATCCAATTCGACTTACAAGAAATATGTTTGTCAGAAACATTTCATTGCTGTTAATACAATAAGAAAGTCACCAGAACAAGTTTCAAGCATTCCAATTGCTAGGTTAACCATTGCTAGGGGGGAGGGGTGGATGTTATGCAGGGTTCAGGTGAACTCTGGACAAATGAGTCTTGAGTCTCTCCTGGAAGATGGGGAGATTTGGCAACGTAGAAGAGTTGTGATTTTGCCGTCCAACCGTTTCCTCCTTTTAGTGATGTTGACGGCATCATCTACAGACCTGTTGGCTCTGTAGGTGAACTGCACAGGGTCCAGGAGTAGTCGGTGATGGCTTTGAGGTGGGACAGGTCAAGGCACTTAAAAGACTTCATAACCACTGATGTCAGGGTGACAGGTCTGTAGACATTAAGTCCTGTGGCCTTAGTTTTTTTTGGGGACAGGGATGATGGTTGAGGTTTTAAAGCAAGCTGTTACGTGGCATGTCTCCAGTGAGGTGTAAAGATCTGTGAACACTGGAGACAGCTGATCAGCAAAGCGCTTTAAAGTGGAGGAAGAGACAGAGTCTGACCTGGCTGCTTTGCGGGGGTTCTGCCTCTTGAACAGTCTGTTGACATCTCTCTCCAGAAGACAGGTGTCGACAGTACAACTCGTTCAGGTCGTTTGCAAGGCACAGGTCGTTAGTGTTTTAGTTTTAGTTTTAGTGCTTTAGGTTTAATAACCAGAAGTATGCTGTCACTCTTTTGGAGATCCAAAACGAAACTGTTGCGATACACCTGCACACCGTCATGTTATCAAAAGCTACCTATATTCTCATACCACAGTGCAAGTAGGCACTGGCTTGTGCTCGCTGCGTGGAGGACCTGCTTTCTATGTAGACTGCTATCGAGATCGAGAATGATCAACACATATAACAGATAGCGATAATTATCGGTATATGAATGTAGTTTATTTTGTTAAATAAAGACAACAATATTACTGTTATTACTGTTACCTCCACGGATAAACGGTTGTGATTGGCGTGACCCAGGCCAGGTCTGCTGGAAACCTCTTTTTAAATCCTGCATCTTTAACTGTGTAATATGATTGTTAACATTGAGCTATAACCAAGCCCAAAACTTTTGTGACTTCTTTGTATCAATTTGAGTTGGTAAAAAAAGGGATGTAGGGAGAGTTAGTCATTAAGTTTAGCCACCACCAGCTTTGCTCCCCTAGTGCTGACCAGAGTTACTCATAAATGGCTCATGAAGTTTCAGATGGTCCCGCTAGTATAGTAAGTAATCCATGTTGAGAAATGTTTACAAACTGTCACTTCATTGCATTTGTCCACACAGAATCCCTAATGTTATCCAACACCAGACTCTCCGCTCGCTATTCTCTACCTTTGCGTTGTTGTTACAATATAAAGGGCTCATTCAAACAATTTCAAATTTCCATTTTGTCATGATTGCGAGAATCCTTCAAAATACAAGCCCACAAATTTGTTGCAACTTCAAGTGTGTCTTAAAGTTGCAACACTAACTAACTTAAAAATACCTGGACATATCTGTAGTCAGTGCTGATCGATAGTGATCCCATAATATTATCAATAAAATCCCATCCTATAACTGATATATTACTATATACTCTATCAGTGGCGGCTCAGGGGGGCAATTTTTCTGATAATGATTAAGGTTACCCAGTCAATAGGTGCATTAAGCAAGACAGTATCAATTTGTTGTTAGATGATTAACTCATACAGAGTCCTTCTTGTGTCCACTAGATGGCAACCATAAACAAAATTAATTATTTACATGAATCTAATGTTGTATGATGTAAAATAGCTAAACAGGACACAAGATATGTCCAGCAACCACATAAAGACAGGGGCAGCATATTAAGTCAAGTATTTATTAACAACCTATACAACATACTCATCAAAAACTTTGTCTAACTGTGCCACGAAGTCCACCAATCCAATAAAAATACCTGGGTTGGTGGAGCCCTCCATCTCATCCTTGCCTTGCAAAGCTAACTCGAACATTCCGCAAAACTTGGATACACACACTGGATTAGCCGGTTGAGGATGTGTCGGTTCGGTAACGCGCTTGTGTTACGTATGACACAAGCGCGTTAGGGCAGGGGAGTCCCAAAATCCTCATTCAAAATGCATAGGAGAGTAATTTTCTGAAAACAAAAGTTTTAACACGAGAATCAATGGGAGAATGCTTGGGCAATTGTTTCAGGTCGTGGAAACTAGGGACACAAGTTGTCCCTGGGGCATTTTGAGTTATTCACAGATTCTGAAAGTGTAGTTTCTAAGCTTTCCAACAATGTGTAACACATGGAAATCTATTTGGAGAAGTTGTGGCCATTTGAACGTAGGCACATCACAAAAGCTAAAACTGAGAAAAAGCCTCCTAAAGATTTGCAGTTGTCACCTCTCTCTCCTGGCTGGGGAGCACAATGGTGGTCATTTGCATCTCATTTAGATAAACCACGCCCCCTGTCAATGACTTCTGTCATGACTGTTAGTGGTCTGGCAGGGCAGAAAGTGGTTTGAACAATGGTTATCAAAAGCAGTCATTCATGTTGATGTGGTGTTATTTTCCTTTTAGTGGACTGATCAGAATTATAAGGTACTTTGTTAAAATGGAAATGCTTTTTTATTACAAAAAGGACCTGAATATCACTCAATAATGCACGGGATAAGATGTTACTCCCTTGTGCTATAATCCAAGGTATAAAGCACATCTACAACCACACATGTGTAACACTCTGTGAAGCATAAAGGACAGAATAATAGCAGTATACAGACATTTTAGCTCAACCCTTAATTCTTCCCCCTCCTATAACAGGAATCAAATCAAAGTCAAAGTGGCTTTATTTTCAATTACTTCACATGTCAAGACATTTCCAATACTAAAGATATAAAATACACATTATCAAAAGTACACAACAGTAAATTGAATTGTAAGATATATGAACGATAAATAGGCAGTATTTATAAACTCTGTATGAGTGACACAGCATAGTTTTTTTGTATGGGATTGGTTAGGGTAGTGAAAAGGTGCAGTTGGTAATAGTAGCATAAGACAAAGGTCTTTGTGACAATGACAGTGCCGAAAGTAAGTACTATAAATAGTAAATAGTGCAAGCAGACAATGGTGCTAGAAGACAATTTGTATTAAGTAGAAGTAGAAGTGTAGAAGTGCAGTGTGGATGGATCAGTCTGTTGTGAAGGAGATGTGATGTGAAGGAGAGTCCAATTGCATTGTGGAGAGGATGTGAAGGATCCAATTATGATATCACATTCACATCCTCTTCTACATATTCTTCTGTGGACTCTTCTGTGTTGTGACCCTTGGCGCTGGGCATGTGATGTCTCTTGCCTCGTCAGCACAGAAAGGTGCTGCTAAGAAATTTGTTTTTATTTTATTTGTTATTTTTTTACATGATGCATATTGTCAATACTTTACGGTAGACAACAGCCAGTCAATCATTTCCGGTGTTTTTGTGTGCAGCCGACACTACTGACAAATCAGCATGAAGCTTTTTGGGTGACATGAGACGTGTGACTACTTTTGAGTTGAAAGCTGGGTAGGCGCTTCATACTAGAAAGTCAAGAAAGGCGTTGTAAAGCTTGGCTATATTTTGTCCAAATTGACAGCAATAGTGTAAAATGCAACTGCCGCAAGTCTATTATAAAATGTAATTCCAGGAACATTTAAAATAGGATGAAACGTTTGATCACCCATGGCATCAATTTAAGACTGAACAACTGCACCGTCTTTGACAACCCTCATCTGATAACCACGACAGCTCCACCAACAGTGATGGGTGTTCTTCTGCTGGCAACGAGTAAATAACAGGTAAGGTTCTTGCTAGAAGATAGTTAGCTAATAGGTTAGATATGTGCCAACTTGTTTCTGATACTAAACATTATACTTGCCTAGTATGTTTGTTACATTAGCGCATTATTGGCTGATTATCTCCTCGCAAAAATATTTTTTTTTCCTTATCATAAACCATGGCATCTGATTCTATGTACAGTATACTGTAAATAAAACATGTTTGTGAGTTAGTTGGCATTACATTTGCATTTGATGACCTATTTCATTTCGTGGTAAGGTCCCTCTGTCCAAGCCAGCAGTGACTCCCTTTGCTATAACAGTTAGTAATACTATGCTGAAGAAAGAAAAGAGAGACAAATGCCACCACACTGTAACCTGCTTTATATTTAAGGAGTTGAATCCTTTCATCACTGTCAAAGCTCCATGTTTGAGGTGGGTTTGTAACAACTTTGCTCGGGAAAGTAAGCCCAACAGTCTCCGGTTTGGAATATCCGCCATGACTGACCCGTATGACTGAATGAATGTAATGAAATATGCTCCATTCATGGACTAAACTGTCTGATTTGCTGTGCTAATTAGATCAACTGGTTAAGTGCATGGCATGGGTTGGGAAAATACATGGTTAGTAGTACTTTTACCTGCCTTCTATGGATGCCAGTTTTTCCAACTCTGAATGAACAGTCTGCAAAACATACACTGTTCCTTTTTTCTTTGTTATATTTAGAATGATGGTAGCAGCCCTGACTCCCCATTACAAGCCCCCGACCAGATACCTACTATCCAATACTTTAGTACCAGCTTGGTACAAGGTAGAGAGTCAGAGAGTGAACAAGGAATTGAAGGAGGTGAAGGAAGTGGCGCTGACCTGTGACAAATGGACAAGTGTCACACAGGACCAATATCTCTCATTGATGGCCTACTTCATAAAGTTAGGCTCAGGCAGGGTGATGGAGAGACTTCTTCAGACCAAACCTGTCTACCAAGTGAGGAGTGAATGTGGCTGCAGAAATTTGCCATATATTGGATGAATTTCACAAAAAAGAGAAAGACAACGCCACAAATATGGATGTGGCGGCCAGGATAACGAGCTACATGAAGTTGCCTTGCTTAGCTTATTGTCGTAATTTTAGAAGTGTTGTCGGATGGGTTGCCTAAATCCGCACAGTGGTAATGTGGCTTAATAAAGCAGTCTTTGCCAAACCAGTCCTCAGAAAATCAAGGAAAGCATGTCTTAAATTACTTTTTACAAATACAGCTTTGGAACCAATTCAGAGACAACTCCAAATTGTTTTTTCCGTCTCTATATGTATGGAAGCCATTCCAATCTAGTGTCTGTTGAATTCCAACACAAGCACACCTCATTCTTCTTAATGAGCCAAACCTGAAACAAATCTTATTTTATGAGGAAAAGTATAAAGCCACTGTTGTGGTCACCACTATCCTCTTGCAATAGGACCAATTGGATGGAGCAGTGCTAGTAGTACCTCAAAAGTAATTGCAATCAAAAAAGTAACTATTGACGATGCCAAAGGAGTTGAAAAGATACGTTTAGAGTGAGGAAAAGAAGTGTTCAATTCTGGCTTTACTGGCAGAGGGATACAGTGAGCGTCAGGTTGCTTCTATCCTTAACATATAAAAGATGGCGGTTCATAAGAACAAGGTCAAGCAGCAGACATTGGAGACAACAAAGCTACAGACCAGCAGAGGGCAAAAACAACTCTCCACTGACCAGCATGACTGCCAACTCATTAGAATGTCACTCAACAACTGTAGGATGACATCAAGTGACCTACAAAAAGAATGACAAATGACAACTGGGGTGAAGTACATACCGAGAATGGCTCGAAACAGGCTATTGAGGGCAGGGCTGAAGTCGTACAAAGCGAGCAAAAAGCCCTTCATCAATGAAAAACAAAGAAGAGGTGAGAGAGAGAGAGAGAGAGCATTTGAGTTTGCATTTTGGACCGTAGAGGACTGGAGTAAGGTCATCTTCTCTGATGAGTCCAATTTTCAGCGTTGCCCAACACCTGGTCATCTAATGGTTATGCCGGGACCTGGAGAGGCCTGCAAGCCACAGTGTCTCGCACCTTCTGTTAAATTTGGTGGATGGTAATGATCAGGGGGTGCTTCAGCAAGGCTGGAATTGGGCAGATTTGTCCTTGCGAAGGATGCATGAATCAATCCATGTACAGGGTTATCCTGGAAGAAAACTTGCTTTCTTCTGCTCTGACAATTGGCAAGTCTCTGAGGATTGGTTTTTCTAGCAGGACAATGCTCAATGCCACACAGCCAGGTCAATCAAGGTGAATGAATTATTAATGATAAAGGACCACCAGTTCAAGACTCTGTAATGGCCAGCCAAATCTCCAGACCTGAACCCCATTGAAATCCTCTGGAATGTGATCAAGAAACATCAAACAAGTTGAGCTGCTTGTGTTTTTGTGCCTGGAGTGGCATAAAGTCACCCAGCAGCAATGTGAACAACTGGGGGAGAGCATGCCAAGACGCATGAAAGCTGTCCACTAATATGGATTTGCAAGTTAAAGCTTAAAAAGTTTAAGTTAAAAAGCTTAAAAAGTCCAGGATGCTGCTGTAGGGGCGAAGCTTGAGGAAGAGGCCTGCTGATGGTTACAGAACCAGAGACAGGCACGTTCAGAGGGGTTTATATTGTTATTGACACTACCGTTATGCATCATCAATCATGAACACATCTTTCCATTTATTAAGGAACATCAATCTGAAGATGGCTGTGCAGAGGATGGAGGAGAAGCAGCACTAGAATAAGGATGATGGTGTGGATTATGTAAGAGCTAAGGAAAAATTATGCATATGATTAATCTCAATGCCACTGTACCCTGTCTAAGTGATGTCATTCTGAACCATGATGCTTTCATCTACATTTTTTTTCTCAGATTCCACTGCAAAAGATGTCGACCCCTCTGACTATGCTCAGTGAACTCTTTGTGGAAGAAGACATTGCCTTAACAATCATTACCAGTGGTAATGTGGTGGGTACTAACAAGCGGACTGATGCAGAGAGGACAAAAAAGAGGTTGGACCTGTATAGAAGCCTACCTGATGTGATCTCAACAAATACAGTAATCTGGTGGTTTGAGAGAAAGAAGACTTTACCATCCTTTCTTGACCTTAGTGCTGTCCCCAAACATTGTCCACTCAAGCTGAGGGCACTTGATCTTCCTCCGTAATAATTTTAACTGAGGATGGACCGATACAAATTACTGCAACTGGTTGTGTATATTGACGTGAGAAAATGACATTATCTGTATATATGTGATGTATCTGATGCATTTGATGTATAAAAATGCCCTCACATTAAAGCTGCCAATCTGCAGGCAACCTCATTGTCATTGTATCCTTGCAATCTCAAAGTTCTAGAGTACAGAACCAAAATAACCCAATGTGTCTGTCCAACGAATAATAGCGATAACTGTATAATCATTTATAGAAAGGTAGTTATCAAAAAGTAGCGGATTTGGCATTGAACATTTTCAAACGATACCCAACCCGACATCATCCCACAATGTATGTTGTATTAAAATAAATAGCCACACCACCACCCTTTCTTCAGTGTGGTACACATTGTAACCATTAATAAAGATATCCTGATCTAGAACACAATTTCTGAGCCAGGTTTCAACAATTGCCACAGAATAATTTCAATGGCACCGCTTCGTAACACTATCCATTTTATTTAGCAGGCTGCGTATATCTAAGTGCAGAATGCCAAGCATTGATCTGGTTTTAAAGTCAGAGCAAGTATGGGGACAATGTCAGTTGTGGACATTTTATCAACCGGGATTGTTTAAGGTGTATATGGACGCAACCCTGCCAAATCCCTGAAAATGGCTCATACAGAAGAAACGTAATTTATGGAGTCAATCAGCGAGAAGTTGATGAACTTGGTCAGTTTTAGCAAAAATGCCGTCATAGCAAGGCTTTTGGCTAGCCTGTGCATCACAGATTTGTTTTCATGGTTAAGGTTTGGAGTGATACAATATCATCTTTCTTTCATTGATATAAATATTTTGTGATGTTTTGTCGATATTTTGTGGACTGCACACATTTTTCCCATGTGAATAGTGTGAACAGCTAGTAAAACTACACCTATTACAATGGGACAGAACATCACTTTATAAAAAAAAAAACAAGAAGCCTAGTAAAAGAAGGTTGTCATTTGGTTTGTTTACACCCACTCAAAAGCCTAGATGCAGTATTATGTCTTGACTGATCTTTTCATCAAACATTAAGGTTTCTATGTTGATGTGTTGTTTTGTGTGATTTGTCTGTTTGCATTCCGTGCCCATGGACTGCAAATGTAAATTACCTGATAGCTAAGCATACTTTTATTTTTATTATTATTATTATTATTATTGTTATTATTATTATTTTATTGCACAACCCATGTTAAGGGTACAATATGCAAGATTTTTCAAGCTAGATCCTGTCTTAGTTTTGGAGAGAAAAAAAAACACAGCCTCTCACCGCTCCCTACTCTCGCCAAACCTCATCCACCCTCAAAAGTGAGGCTTGCTAAAACGTTACATGAGATTTCTCTACACTGCTGCAGAGTTGGAGTCAGAGCAATTAACCTAGATCCCTGTTGCCTTAAAGTTAACAGAATGTGTTTTAGAGCACATTCAACACAAAAACACCAATGATCAATACCTATAATCAAACAAAAAAACTAGTGCTGTTTTCAGCTAAGTAGGTTCATGTTGTACAGCTTCATTTGTACAATTACTATATGACTGTTTATATGATATTTGTTTTGTTTCTACCCTTCTTTAGAGCCCACTGCTTTACTCTCAGGGATTCTCTTCTTGGACACTTCTCTGTCTACAGGCCTGCTTGCATTCCTAAACCCTCCCTGTTAAAATCATACACCATCTTTTCTGCCATGAAAGGCCTCTCCAGTAGCCAGAGCCATCACCACCTAGTCTCCTATGACCACTCAAAAGCGCCTCTGGGTCATCACCATCATGACCGCAAGTTATATTTGTTCAGCCAGATGGACATGTCAACGCCACTTCCGGTTCAATTCCCCCACCCAGCCGAGATGCCGTACCAGAATTCACACCACACTTTGCAGCATTGCGACAGCGGCAGCCTAATTCCATATGGAACCTACCCAAGGAGGTGCCATTCCACTTCATCTTCTCACAATACCGACGTAAAGGATGAAGTTATGGCTGTGGTGCCATATGTAGGCAGAGGTGGAGAAGGCAAATGGAGTAAAACTCCTGTAAGGGCATCAACCAACTTGGAGCGGTCTCAGTGCCAGTCAGCATTTCCGAGGGATGGCTATCATACGTTGCAGTACAAACACATGTCAGGACCCACTGGAATGGAGCCCAACAGCAACAATGAGAGCCCCGGAAGGATTCGTCATTTGGTCCATTCAGTCCAGAAACTCTTTACCAAGTCCCACTCATTGGAAGGGTCACACCACTCAACATCCCCAAAAGGGGGAAGTCATGGGAACATGAATGGTGGAGGGGGTGGTGGTTGCAGAGTTTTAAGAAACAGCCGAGAAAGGGAAAGTCCAACAATGGGAGGACACCAGCGGAAGCACAGTAAGAGTCATGAACGCTGCAGATCAGCAGAGCCCAAGCATCGTAGCCACCATCAACACCACCACCAGCTTCACGGCTCAGCATCTGCACCTGGATCTGGGTATTGGAGCTCTGATGACAACCTGGAGAGGGACCTGTGCCTCTACAAACCCCTCCACCATCACCATCAACACCCCTCTCCGCCGTCACCCTCCCACTCGCCAATTGTCATGACAATGGGCTGCCACCCTAACAGCAACTCGGTCCTACAGTGCCCCCTTCCTAACTCCCAGTCTCAGCAGTACTTCATGATAGACCCTTATGGAAAGTTCAATGAGCAGATACACCATGGCCATTCACACCATGTTAATGGTGTTTTTAAATCATCCATGAGAAACCATGATGGCAACCCAGTCACTAGCAGCAGTAACAATAGTGGCATCGCAGAAGGAACACGCAGTGTCTTGCTCTCTTTGGGTCCAGCAGAAGCACCAGTGGTGAAGAAAGGGGCATGGTCATCAAGCCTAATGGTGAGCAGGACCCACGGGTTTGACAACCGCAACATTCCCAGTCAGCCATGTACAGCCGGCACAGGATCTGTTAACCTTAACCTAGATAGAGTGCTAGTCAATACAAAGGGCAGTCAGCAACAGGACCCGACTTGCCATTTCCTACAGGTAACTAATGCATATTCCCTACACGCCCCTACTTGAAAACTTGTTGGCTCACTCTCACTGACTTTTTTCTCACACACATCTCTGCCCCCTCAGTCTTGAACTCATTGTTCCTATTCCCTCTCTCACAACCCACATTTTGATTCTGGCCATCACTAACCTCCATCATGCATCACTGCAGATGTCTTTGATCTGCCTTCAATCCTGTTACCCAGCTCTACTGCACACTTTCATCCACTTGGGTCACAGAGGCTCCATTTTCCCCCTTCCTCCTTATAAGTTTAGAGTGGAAGGCCATTGGAAGCCTTACTCTCTATATGGCAGGTAACGCAATATGTTTTTAAATGTTGTTAAATGATGCATACTATTAAATGAATAGTATGTATTCATACCTTTATTTTTGTTTTCCTTTTCAATGGAAAATAGAAGCTGCTGTTGGTATGATTTGAGCGTGATTTGAAGGAGAGAGAGCAGAAAATAACAGTTCACAAGATTTTGGAAATATACAACCCCCAAAAATGTTTTTATGTCTTATGTGTCAGAAATTGATTTTCAAATATGTTCATATGTTGTTCAAAAAGCTCAGAGATTTTTTTCTGAATCTAGTTGAAATGAAAGATAATGAAACATATTCTCATCTGAAAAAAGCCTTCGGTGCAGATTTCTGTTACTCTTTTAACATCGGCTTCAACAACAAAATGCGGCAGTCATTGCCCATCATGAACATTTTTTTTAAATAAGAAATTATTAATAATGAAAAAAAAAAAAAATAATAATAAATACCGCTTTCAATTTGATTGAGGCAAGACTGATCTACAGAGAGAAACCAAATGTGAACTCGATTGGGATAGTATCATAAGGCTATCAGTGGGCTAGGTAAGGTTTGTTTGTCATTTGTAAACCAGAACAGATATTCTCACAGAGCAATTCACTCACTAATAGCTGATGAATTGCTTACCAGATAAACTCACATTATACTTCTTAAATGTGACATACATCACATTTTATGCTGTGCTCTCTCATTGTGAAGTGGTAAGTTTTTTCATTGTGTTTAAACGTTGTATTTTGTTGTGTGGCAACATTGGGACAATCAGGGCTTGTCTGGTTGTTTCTGGGGACAATAAAAATATCACCTGGGACACAAAAATACAGTGTCTGGGACACTTCACCCTTCATTAAGGCCAGCCCACTTATTGATGTTGCTACGCCTGTCAAGCTTTCGCAACCGACATGTCAATATGGGGTTTTCAACAGTATCAGAGAGAGATATTACAAGGTTCTGATATTACAAGGTTCTGAGTATTGATAATGAAGAGAACATTACACTCGAGGAAAAAGCTTACACTGGTCCCAATGCAAGCGTCAGACACTTTGCGAGTAAAGCTAAATCATCCCACATTTCCTTTAGTTTAAAGCACGTCAGGATATTGCTTGCACATCGTGGGCTTGATCCACATAATGTATCCAATATCTTAGTTTGCGTATTACCTTGGAGCAAATGAGGAGCCATTTTTTGTTAATCTTTGATAGATTCAACTATGAGTAAGGTCTTCCACACTGTTTAATCAATATCCAACGACTCTTGTCTTGCTTTTATGGCTGTGGAAAAGCAAAAGACACGACACCACTCTAAACTTCAAGAATATCTGCCATCGGACTTGCAGGTTCCATATGCAATCCATTTTGGTATTTAACTGTGTTTCAAAAACTTGATAGACCTCCTAGTTATTAGGTTGCTGTAGAATGTAGGATGGACAGTGGCTGTTCTTTCAAGTGGCTTAGCAAAGTGTCAATTCTGGTGAAATGATGTCTCTAAAGGTCCTTTTACATCAGCCACGTAACAAAAAACTGAAAGAAATCAACCAAACTAAATTACAACTATTGCAACATCAACTATTTACATTAGTTGTGACACAAACATGCAGGCAGCAGTAGCTCAGTGGCTAGAGCGGGTGGACAGAGCGGGTGGACAGTTCGATCCCCTTGATCTCCTTCCTCCAACTGTCCACATGTTGAACCCCACAAATGTACTGATTGTAAGTCGCTTTGGACAAAACGTGTGCTAAATGCCCCCTTTACATGTCTCATTTTCGATACGATTCGTGCTGGTCAACCCTCAACCTATATAGCTTAGGTAAGATAAGCTTATGCTCCATCCTTTCACTAAATATAATGTAAGTATTTAGATGACTTCTTTATACTGGAGTTTAACTTTTTAATCTTTTTGATTTTCACTGTAAAATAATGTAGTGAATGA
Source organism: Phycis blennoides (assembly GCA_900302315.1). Classification (NCBI taxonomy): domain Eukaryota; kingdom Metazoa; phylum Chordata; class Actinopteri; order Gadiformes; family Phycidae; genus Phycis; species Phycis blennoides. Next base: position 18,701 of record OMKI01008289.1, read on the forward strand.
CAGTGTGCGGATGAGGCAGATTCTAAAAAGTGAGTGTGTCTAAAAAATGTCAAGCCCTGGTGACATGTAAATCATTAAAGTGCAAATATTATTTGGTTATACTTGCACTTTCATGATTGTTTATCCATATGCATACTTGGTAGATCAGTAATTGAATCATACAGTTAAAAATCAGACATGTGTGTGAATAATGCGTTTTAATGTTTAAGGTCAAGGCTTAAGGTTGGGTGATATGCATATTTAAAAGCTGCTTAAACCTCTCCCCAAAACATTGCTGTTTACCATTCAACTGTCAAAAAAAGACATTTGTATGATTAAGGGAGAGCACGTCTTATAATGGCAGTTTATAATGTGCCACAGGCTGCTAAGCTGTCTTTGGCACAGGGTGGAAACAATCGTCTGCAAATCACTTTTTCCCCAATTCTTGTTTCATACCTAATATACTCATAAACAAATCTAGTATCTGGCTACTACATTACATGACATTTAATGTCGTGTAAACTGCTTTAAGTGATACATTATAGAAACAAGAGATATAAGGTTTGTTCTATTTTTATTTTTCATAGGCCAAGATATAGTCTGGACAGATGGGTTTTCAGTCTGCGTCCGAAGATTGATAGGGTTTCAACTAGCTTCACCATTGTGGAGCCAGAACAGCTTGAGAATAGCATTGTATTTCATGTTTTTTTGTTCTCTATATCTATATTTTCTCTATAATCAAGCATGTTGCGTGTGCCAGAAAATAAAGTATTCCAACCTTTATGTTATTCTACTCTGAATCGTCGTTGCAGATAGGAGCTGTCACATTTCTTTTTCTAACTAGTTTCTTAAAGTAGAGAAAGCCACTTCATTTTCTCTGTTGTCTTTATATTTATTTATAGCTATTTAATGGTCTAAATACAAATGTCTCCACTCTCTGCCCAAACAGCATTTCCTTGATTATCTTGCTAAAGAACACCAACATCATGGAAGCGGTTAGAGGTGTCTTTATCTATCTATAATATCAGCGGTTCACAAAATGTTGTCAGGGCTTTCACCAACAATATTTACTTATGTTTTTGCAGCCCAACCTGTCAAAAACAATTAGCACATCCAAGGTAATTGATAACTAGCAGTCACAAAAGGTATTCACATCCCAGCGATGAAAATCAGATAGACATTTTGGGTTCAATAAGCAAAAATGTTCTCCACAGATACTCTGTGAATACCTAATAAGGATAAACCACAGAGTATGACGTAACTAATATTTTCACATTACCCTGAGGCTGGTTCTTTCCTCTTCACCCCTGTCAAAAAACATGTATCATTGATGTACAAGTTGTTTCTCTTATTTTTGAACAGGCAGGTGGTTGTTTAGCAATGCACACTTTGTTTAAGGTTTTTCCCGGGATTTTTTGATATTGTTGCACAGGCACTCCCATCCATGGCAATCCATCATCCCGAATAGTATGCAAGTGTTTATTCTTTGCATGCTCTTGAATAGCGTTTCAATGAAACTTTGCACAATGTACAAACCACTATTTCTGTTTTGTGATACTTTAATTGGAGCACTCACGCCGGCGCCGTCATACAGTTGCGCTAAAACTTTCAACACTGGCCAGAACATTGGCGTGGATTACACCATCAGTTGGCAGCCATTGTATTAAACACATAACAAGACCTAAAATCAAATCTTCTAACATGCTACATTTCTACAATGTGACACTGCCAGACATGGCTCTCTATGGCTTGTCTGGTGTGTGACCTGCTTGGGATTGAAGCTCTGCCCCAAGCTATTTGCCCCAAGCTCTACTGACTTCCTCCATAGCACTTTGGCCTATTTTAGTTTTTTGCAGTTATTTGCAGTTTTGTTTTTTGCAACTGCAGAAGGCAGTTAATTTTCTTATTAGTTGAATTATCTCTGTCTCTCTGGCAACAAATGTGACAAATGTAACAAAAACTGCTCATAAGACGCAGCCAACACATCAAAGACTGCTTATGGTTATTCTGAGCTATAAGGGTTAGATGTATCTTGCTGAGTGCAGTCTATGTATCTTATGAGTAAATCATTATGGTCAACACTGTCATTATATTACAATGTAATGTAATACGTATATAAAATTAATTACTTATTTAAAAAAAACATTGGTAGCCTTTTGGCGTATTTTCTATAATCTCAGAAATAATGGTATCACAGAAAAGAAAGAAGCAGAATAGGTAAAACACAAAGTCAATGGAAATGTAGTGTGTGTGGCAACATAATGAGAAAAAAGTTGAAGAGAAGCTGATTCAAGTCACTGAAAAGTTCAAGAAAAGATGATGAAAATGGAATGTGAAGTAAGATGACAATTAGGGTAGGAAAAAACTATGATGGAAAACACCCTGTACAACAGTTGCAGGACCTCAGAGTGTAATGATGATTTAATCATTGTGCTATGCAAAGGTTGCAGGACTACAAGGGAACAAGCACGATGCTACATGGACCATTGCGGTATAATGTCGTATAATCATTGTGATTTCTGTAAACCTAGCATTATGTAACCTGTTTCTAGTTTGTATTTATTTGAGTAGTTAGATTGAAAAAGTATAATAAAACAAGTAGCTAATATGTTACGGACAATATTAGGAATGAGTTACGTATGGACTTATGTTAATACCATAACGTTTGTGCTTTAATTTTGTATTTGTAAATCAAAAGCTGTGAACTTGTAAAACAATTGTGTAGGTCATATTTTATAATATTTAGTAAAAGAAAGAATTGTGCAGTAAAACTCTTTCTACAAGTGTACAATTTGTTTCTCTAACTGCAAATAATAATTTCATAACTCGCTTAAACTACTAGTCCACAAAATGTTGCAGTGAGCCAACTCAAAAATGTATAATATCATTAGCTGAATGAAGATCATGTCGTGACGAATCAGCTAATTCTCCCTCACTAGATGAAAACCAATGATTTCATTAGCTGGATTATCCATGCATCCAGCTATGCATTATCAATCAAATGCATCTGGATAGTAAACATTTCTGGATATTTCCAGAAATGTTTGATTGACGGATAATCTGGCTAATTATTTATTTCCTTTTCATCTCGTGGGAGAGACTGAGGTGATTGGTCAAGGGGTGATTGGTTGAGGGATAATCCAGCTAATGATATTGTTCAATTTCAGTTAGTGGGGGAGACAGCTGATTGCTAAAAGATTAAAAAGATTGACCCATTTTATGGGTACAAGTTGACTCACTGCAACATTACTTCCAAAAATAAAATGTTGTGCACTCATAGTTTAAGTGACTTGTGCAGCTGTACAAAACAATTGTGCACATGTCAGTTTCTTAAGGTAGAACTCCCATCTTTTGCCACTGCAAAATATTTTTAAGTACACAATTGTTTTACACGTTCACAACTTGTTTACAAATGTACAAAATAAGTACAACATTGTATTACAAGAACAAACTTAATAACATTAAAATAAGCCCCTACAGACGGAGCTCCACACTGTAGTGGTGTGCGATACTGCATATTTTGGTATCGATCCGATACCAAGTAAATACGGGCCAGTATCACCGATACTGATACCGATACCGATACTTTTCAATAAATAAGGTGGATGCGTCATTGAATTGCTAAATCTCAATTAATTTTCATGACCTTGAGTGTTTTTTGTTGTTTCCTTTTTTATTATTAAATAGTTAAAACCCAGGACAGAATTAAGACAAAGTTTATAATTAAATAGATAGATAATAAATAGATTGTTTGTTTGCTTTGCGCGTCACGTGACTCACTTGACGGCGCAACATCCAAACACAAGAGGGGAGGGGGGGGGGGAGCAAAGTGTGTCTGCTCTGCGCTGACACAGGAGCGGCGAGTCCGGCGACCTGGCTGGTTCCTCTTTGCTGAAACCGCAGCATTGCAAACAAGAGGGGAACTTAAAGTAAAGAATCGATCTCACCAGGCTAGTATCGATCCAATACCGATCCCGACTTGGTATCGATACTATCGATATTTGGATCGATCCGCCCACCCCTACCACACTGTGGCACACTATTGTCTGAGAAGCATAACCCTCTCTCGCATGGGGCCATCACCTTCAACCGTTGCCAAGCCACACATCCACACACACCCCGCGAACACCAAGCCTCCTGTGTTTGAAGCAGAGTGTAACTTTAACAAACTGGTTGGCATAGACAACATTTTACGTTATTTTGGTAAGTGACAAAATGGATTGGATTACTGTGTTAATCACATAAAACCACTTAAAAAAAATGTTTTCCTTCTATTCCTTCAAGCCAATTGAAGTGTTTACTCCTCCTGGCAAAGTAAAACTTATTGTGTGCCATGTCATCCTTTTTAAGTGTTTCCACATAAGGGGGTATTTCCCATGGCATGCTTTATAACATCATTAAGTGATTGGCTTCACATTATTGCAGCATAATCTTTAAAAATGCCCATGTCAGTATTTAGGCCTGTTTCCAGGGCGTTTTTCCAGCAATGTTCCTTTTTCCTATTCCAAAGCTATCTATTCATAACATTAATTATATAAAATATTTTCCACATTGCTGCAGTCCAAGTTTTGCAATTCATCATCAAATTTACAAATTTGCTTTAGGTATTTTGTAGGGAAAGTTTATTGATTCTTAATTCTTTAAAATTCTCTCAATCAGGTCAATTTTTAACAGTAAATGTCTGTTTGTTTTGTTTGCCCGATTTACATTGAAATCACCCAGAAAAATTACCTCCTTACCCCTACTGTACGATTAAGATAGCTTTAAAATGGTCATAAAAGGTAACATCAGAGGATGGGGTGATAATAAACATAAATAAATAAATAAAAATAAATAAACATAAATTATATTTGAAAAGACAGTGTTACTCCTGCCCTGTCTTAACGATTGAGCATGGCTGCCCTCTCTGGTCTGAAAACATAATGTGTGATAATGAGAAAAATAATGTATGCTATAAATCCAAAAGTTCATCATGATTAGAATAACTGGCAAGTTTAATTTACACGTTTTTATTTCTAACATATTTTGCATGTACATTTATAGTTTTAATTTAATTTGTTTAATGTATGCTCTGTGCACGTGAAGTACATGGAATTATAGCAGCCATCAGCCAGAGCAGTGTCATATCAAATTGCCCAAAAAGTGTTTTTTATATATACATATCAAATTAAATAGAATCATCAATAACCTATTCAACAATACATGAAGACATGTTTTAATCAATATGTTCCATAACATTCTGCCTATTGTAGTTGTGTCTTCAGATTCAGTACAACATTCTATGGTCAGATATGTTTTTGTATTTTAAACAATCATGTTGATATCACTTGTGGTATTTAAGAACTGTATATTACATTGAAAAAACCAAATGGCCCTAGTGTGCATGACATTTATGAGGTACACGTACATTTGAGAGGAACACGTTCAGACTTAAACATCATCAGGTTTTGTGTGACAAAGGGACAAGTGCTGACATGCTTAGTGTAGTGTAGTAATATAATCCAATTTTGTATTTTGGTATTATTTCATGCCTTTATTTACATATTACATTTTTTGTAATAGTTATTTTTTTCTCATTTCATTAGTGTAATAACAGCATTTTACCAAAAAAAAGGCTTATCAATCATTATTTAATTAGCAATTCACAATCATTAATTAATCGTGTCAAGAAAATGGAAATAACAATCATATTCTAGAACTTAAAGAAACTGTTAAATTAAGAATCAAATATATTTTATATATTACAGAAAAGAAAAGAGATTGGAAGGATGGTCAGAAAAGATCCAGGCAGCGCAGGCCAGTGCAGCAATCAGACTCACCCCCAGACAGTCAATAGACCCATTGGGCATTGAATTTCAAGTTTTGAAAGACCAAACAACAAAGCAATGAACGGCCATATATTCACCACAGGTAGAAACTGAGAGAATGCTTCGGAATCCTAACATCACAAGAGCTTCTCTTCCACAATGGTCTTAAGTGAAACTTAAAAATACATTTGGTAAGGTTGTAAGAACAAAATCACATAATTGTTTTCTGCACTTCATGCAGCTCCAAGATCTTGTAACTTGCTGAAATCCTCACAAATGACGGAAATGCAAACACTATGTGTGATTCATCTGAGACATCTGATGCACACTATGTACTGATGACACTATTTTTTGTAAGAAATGGCAAAAAAAGATCATCAGGTTTCGATTTACCTTTGTATTTAGTGTTGTATATCTAATCACTGCATTTAATGACACTATTAAAAGTTACCATACCATTATATCATTTTGGTTGGGTTGTTTATCCTTACTAATATAATATAAGGAGGAATATAAGGAGTTGAATTATAATGATCTTCAGTTAAAGGTGCTGTAGGTTAGATTAAGATTTGAGTGTATTTGTTTTTAGAAATGGCATAGCCATCTGTCAACTGTTAGCTAGTGAAATTTTCTCTGAGAATATCCTGTTGTGTTTCAAGTTGAATGCCCCTGCCTCTGTCTGAAGGAATTTAGTTTTTAGACAGCTCCCTGCTTGTTTCTGACCAATCATCTTCTATGATTGCTTCAATCATGTGGAGCGTGAAATTCAACATTTGCCAATGTTGAGGAAACATGGCTCTCTTTTCTACTCTCTCTTTGCAAATCTCGGATCTTATCTACAGCTGCTTTGACGTGATGGGGGTGGTTTAGACTTTGATTTCAAAACAATTGAATCTCAGTCAAAAGTGTTTATTTTTACGATTTAATAAGGTCAAACTATCTTCGGCATTTTACTCGCTGAGAAAAAAAAATGTATAGCCTACATCAATTGCAAAAACAAGGAAATGCAGAGAGAATTTTTTTTTCCTACAGTGACTAGTCAACATGTTTGTGCTTGCATGGATGCAATTGTCAGCATTCATGAGCATGTCCTGAAAGCGTAAAAACAACAAACGAAGTCACAATGATAATTGAAATGTGAATGTATTCTTACCTGGACATTTGGATTTAAAGACTCCACGCATCATACATTCAAGTCCTTGTGCTAGATGTCTAAAAAGACATCTAGTAGTTGGTTAAAATCACCACCTAGGACAACAGTAATGTAATGATTTTAAAGAACTTTGACCTGAACAGTTTGTTTTTTTCAATGTTGTTATCTTGGCCAGGTCACTCATGTAAAATATGTTTTAATCTCAATCAGATTCACCTGGTTAAATAAGGGTTAAACAAATAACTAGGGGCACTGGGGAAAGAGTTACTGCAAGAGAACACCAGGCTTGCTGATGTAAGCTTTGTCTCCACTCCTGTTTGCAATATTCATGGTGAGGATATCAGAAGGTCAGCATATCTGCAATTGACAAATGATAAGCAGTATGCTCCTTGATGATTGGCAAAATGTAGTGACATGAAAGAGAATGTCATAATGACTTCTGTTAGACTAATACATCTAACAGGAGATGGATTATATGTCAACATTGATCTATGTTATTGGCATCCTGCTAATATTTCTGCACTTTTCCGTTGCACACTGGTAAATATGTTTAAATAGGATTGAATGTGTTGTCTTAAATTTGTTTTGGTTAGACAGATTAGTGCCTGGGACTGTCCCAGGTGGGGTTAGGGAAAGTTCTATGGAGACCCAGGGTAGTTCATCAATTCACCTGTCTGTTATATTCTGACTGCTTTGCCCAACAAGGTGCCACAGGATGAATGGAGCACATTCTCGCCAATGGGTGAAGAGGATGATATACCCTGCAGGAGAATGAGGAGTGGCAGCTATGTGAAGGCCATGGCTGATGACAGTTGTGATGACAGTGGAGACTCGGAAGGAAGCCCGAAGCTGTCCCCCAAGATGCAGGCACGTCGGGCAAGCTACCTGAAAGCCACACAACCCTCACTTACTGAGATGACCACATTACAGTAAGACCCTCCTACCCTCCTTAATAATTGATCTTTTACCTTGATTATATTCTTATTTGATTTACTTCATTGTTATCCATATGCATTATCTAAAGGTCTGTAGAAATATTAAAGGTGCTGTAGGTAAGATTTAAGTTATATAGAGGGAGAGCCGACGAGAGCTTTGGAGGACGAGATGCAAATTAGAGATAAACAACCCCCAAAAAACCTATCTCTGCTCCCTCTCTCCCTACTTCACTCAAATATTGAGACAATGACATTGTGTGAGTGAATGTCATTGACAGGTGAGATGGATTCCCTGAACCAATCAGGGAAGAGGTTCCCTGAATGGTCATAAATGAGCCAGGCATTTCACTAATTTATTCCTAACAGATTGCACTCAGATAAGAGCTCTTAAATCTTACCTACAGCACCTTATATATGCCTTATATAAAAAAGACCTTGGTGAATATATAAGAAAGCAAACAACGAGGGGTAAAGTGAGGTAAGTTAACGTAAATTTACGGTGGAGAGAAATAAAGAACTGTTATGACAGCGGAATTTAGACATGACTCTAGTGTATTGCAACTGTGGCAACTGTGTCAATAAGGAGGGGTCACAAGAAGAAGAGTTTGAAGAAATGTTCTTTTTATTCTGGCTAGAAACTTCTGGCAACCGATAGAGGTGTAAACCTTACACATTGTAACTTTGTCTTTCGGATGTCATTTGTTGCATCCCTTATGTTTATGGCCATTACATTTGCCATCAACATAAGGGCCCCTATTTTACAACCAGGTATGATCTTGATTAATATAGGCCATTTCAAATCTACCTATTTGTGACATCACAGGGGTGAATGTCAACCTACGCAGTGCCGAACTATAGTTCACTGATTATCATCAGGCACATCACATTTCTCCCTTGAATCTCAGTAGTTTCACTCATTCTTGCTGCTCCTGTCTGATGGACCAGTGGTCCTGAAATTACACTCTCAAAATGTAAACTATAACTATAATAAGTATGAAAATAAACAACCCCCTGCTTAACTTGGGTATCCACATTTCTTTCAGGATTTCAACTGAGCACTCACCCAAGCTGCAGATCCGGAGCCACAGCTACTTGCGTGCAGTGAGTGAGGTTTCAATCAATAGAAGTGTAGACACTCTGGATCCCAAAACCCTCCTCAACCCCAAAATGCTGTTGTCCTCGCCACAATACCGCTCACGCAATGAAAGCTACATGAGAGCCATGAGCACCATCAGTCAGGTTGGTGTAAAATATTATCTTTGACTATTATCTTTGACTATTGATAAGTATGGTTTGATATGAAGCTTAAGATTTAAGTATTTTGTTTGTTGTATGTGATTACACCTTTATGGACAAGACAGTGAAGAGAGACAGTGAAGGAAAGTGGGTTGAAGAAGAGAGGGAATCCATAGCATAGTACTGAAGGTGGGAATGGAACCTGGGTTACTACAAGGTGTACTGCCTCCATTGTTAGGGCATACGAATGCTGGCCAATTTTGAGAAATCTAAAGTGAGAGCAGAAAACAGAGGAAGAGAGCAAGAATATAACTAAACAACTAAAGTCCCCTACCACTCTTCTCCCTCCCTTCGTTTTTCCACCAAAGTGTTGCATTCACTCACCTGCGATTGACAGGCAATATCGAGTCTCCTTACTAATCAGAGAAGAGATACCCTGATCTGGTCAGATTTAAATTCCATGAGCGGTCTAAAATATTAAATAGAGACATACAGAGACAATTACAGTCGATTCAAAACAGATGTTCTCACAAAGGATTTCACTCACTAATAGCTGACGTATGGCTATGCCATTTCTAACCTATTACACTAAATCTTTACCTACATCTAGGTCTGACCCTTCATAGTCGACTACCCCATGACTCATTAGGCTACATAGAGTCACAGGGCTCTTAGCCGAATAAGGTTTGTGTGAGTCAAATACTGTAGTCACATATTTTGTTATGATAAGCATGTGTTTACATGGTTATTATATCAGCACTCCTCTCTATTGCAATCGTTTGGTCAATATGACTACACAATAGGCCAATTACAAGGTACCCTGCCCTAAACAAAGCCTAGGTAAACCAGATACGTCTCACATTTCAAAATGTCCCCAATGAATATTACATCCGGATCCAGTTTGGAGGGACCGCTGGCAAGTTGCTGCCACGCCTCCACCGTGATTTGTTGTCAGTTGCAGTTGTTTTTGAATGGTTTGATCTATTTTAAATCGCTGCTTAGCCTGTTGGGTCTGCTCTTTGCGACCCCATAACAGCAGTTCAACAGACTGATTTGGTGTGCTCAGCGCTACTGTGTTTACGATCGGTAGCCTGGAGCTAACCTCGCCGGCAAAGGACTCCCCTGTGCACTGTGCGGCTGGATATCCTGGATTTTCTGGTGTGCCTCGCTAAGCACGCTTGATCGGGGGTTGTCCGCTGCTAACCTACCTGCCTGCACTGTCCCGGTGCATGGTGTTACCCCGCCGGCCAGCTCGGAGTATAGCCTTGTGGCTAATAGGCTACAACCCATTAGGTTTACATTCTATACCCCCGCCTTTGCCAAACTGGATCTGTAGCCTCCACATCATCACCTGGACCTTCAACCTGCTGGAGGACATTGGACTACTACTCCACCACCATGCGGACTATCAAACTCCTCATCTGGATCGCTCTGTGTATCACCGTCACGAGCACCTCCCTGCGGTTGAAATACTCTGCAACAGAGCTGCTGTGTCTCAGGTCCCACTTCAGGACCCCTCCAGCTCTGCTTACCCATCGTGACATTCTCAAACGACCAAGATACATGCACCGTGGATCAGGTCGGAACTTTCACTACACACAGCACGACAGCAACACAAACATTCGCCCTCTTTGGTCCACAGTGCACCCGTACTGTCAATCAATGGCTCTTTTTAAGGTAAGATCTCTTACCAGTAAAGACCTGCTGGTATATGATCTTATCACGGACAGAAAGCTAACTTTTTATGCCTCACTGAGACCTGGCAACAGCCAAATGACTTCTCCCAGCTTAATGAAGCTGTCCCACCAGGCTATACCTACGTTAGTGAACCCCGTGCTACCGGGAGGGGGGGTGGTCTCGCTGTGCTCTATCGTGAGACCATCAAATTCAACGCTGTCACTGTCCCCCATCATTCCTCTTTTGAATGCTTAGTTGTAAAACTCACAGGTCCTAAACCTGTCATTATTGTTACCATCTACAGACCACCAAAACCCTCTGCTGTTTTTCTCACTGAATTTTCATTGCTATTAACAGGGGTGCACATAACTGGTACGCAGGTACGCAGGCGTGGCGAAAATAAGGATTGCGTAATGCCACTTGTATTAGTGCACGCCTTTGCGTACTTGACCATCTAACCTTACACACGTGTTGCTTGTCAACTACTGTCAGAGATGTCCAAAAAGCAACAGACAACAGTAAGCAGCTTCTTTGGCGTTTCGCCACCTACAAAGCAACACCAACTGGAGCCAGAGCCGAAAAAAATACTTTTTTCAGAAAAGATGTGCAGTGGCTTGAAGCCAACGATGAGTTCACTGCAATGTTGTGCAAGATTTGCCGCTCACATCCACAGCTAGCAGACAAAACAGGTGCGTTTTATAAAGGCTCAAATCATTTCAACCATCCTTTATTTGACAGACATGAAAAGAGCAAGGAGCACACGACTGTGGCGCAAGCCATTGCTAATAAACAAACTAGCCAAGAAGAAATAGCCAGTCGCCCACTTAACAAATGGCGAGACAAGCTGAATGAAGAACAGCGGCAAGCTCTGTTTAATATTTTTCTCCTGGCCTTCCATAAAGCTAAACACGCACATCCCATGTCTTCCTATTCTGAGGATATTCCTTTACTGAAGCGGCTAGGAGTAAATGTGCATATCATTCACGTGAAGGGGGCACACGGATCATGCAGAGCATCGCTCATACCATCAGCGGGGATTTACGAGCAAAGTTGCAGTCTGCTGAATTTTGTGGGCTGCTTTTTGATGGATCAGAGGACATCACAAAAACTGAGCAGGAAATTGTTTACATTGTGTCTGTGTCCAGCAACGGAGATTTTACCTCAGACTTTACCTCGGACTTTGTTGGACTGATTGAACTGGGCGCTGACCAAACCGCGGAAGCCATAACAGACGGACTTGTGAGACTTTTACAGGACAGAGGCTTGGATGACTGGACAACAAAGTTGGTCGCTGTGTGCACAGACAGGGCTGTGGTCAACGTCCTTATGGCAACGTTCCTTACTGTGAGACATTTAATCGCTCTGTGGTCAGGCTGCTGCAGTTTTATTTACAAAAAGGAGCAAAAAAACTGCTGCACTGAAGAAGCTGTGTGAAGGAAATGGGATCTCCTTTGTGAAACTGGGTAAGTTTCATAATATCAGGTGGTCTGCATGAAGGCATGGAATATTGTTAAAAACTATTGCCAGCCATTAAAATGCAACTGGCTACTAGTGATAACAGTGACTTGCAGCATATATGCACAGAGCGTTTTCAGTACTTTTTATCAAACATGCTTGACATTGGCAACATTTTGAAGACCACATCCATTAGGTTTCAGAAGGAAAAGCTGACCATTGGAGAATGTAAGGCCAACTGTCCAATGGCCATTGGACAGTTCACACTTCTGCTTGATGGTGAAGGCCAAAGGGCACACACTGTGTCTAATGCTGATGCTGACAGGGCAAGACAAACTCAGGGGGTTAATTGAAGAGTTTGAAATTAGATATGACTCCCTCAAGTCATCTGATCATTTCTTAGTATTTGATCCGTCAACATGGCCTCAGGAAATGCATGACCTCCACAGTTTTGGAAACGCAACAGTTTGCAGCATTCTCAAGAAATATGAGGTCACCTTGCAACTTGACAAAGACACCACTGTGACAGAATGGATGCGCTTAAAGCAGACAGGAAAACGCCTGGGAGCTTCTTCTGTTTATGACTTGGTCCAAATAGTAAATACAAGTAACCCAGATGCTTACTCCAACATCAACAAGGTGGTTAAGCTGTCTCTTACACTGCCTTTAAGCAGTGCAGCTTGTGAGAGGGGATTGTCACATCTAAACATAATACAAACCAAGTACAGATCTCGTCTGTCACATCAAATCAAATCAAACAACTTTATTTATCCCAAATAGGGCAATTCAGTTTGCAGTCTCCAGTCAGACAGCACACGAAACAAAACAAAACAAACAAACAAACAAACAAAACAAAAGCAGGACAGCACTTAAACCAAACAATTCCCTCAGTCAGTAGCAACGAATCAGGAATGTGAGGGTAGCAACAATATCCAGTCCCCAATGGACCACAGTGCAATTAATCATAAAGGACAAAATGAGGGGAATAATAATAAATACATTTCCACATTATGGCTGGAATAATGAATGACTAATTGCTGCTATCAGTAGCATTTAGCAGCTTGATAACTGAGGGAATAAAAGAACTGGCGTATCTATTTGTTTTCCTTGGAGGGGCAAGATACCGCCATCAGGAAGGCATTAAACGAAACTCCTGGCTAAGATATTGTCAGGATTGCCCATGACCTGTCTGGCTTTCTGGACTACTCGTTTTTTCCAGAGGGAGTACAGGTCTGTCAGTTGAACTCCGATGATCTTAGAGCAGACATTGACAATGCTCCTGAGACTGTTCTTCTCCTTTACTGACAATCCATAAAACCAACTAATAAGAGAAAAGGTCAAAAGACTTTCAATAAATGAGTGATAAAAGTTACACAAAATGTTCTTAGAAACATTAAAAGAATTCAGCTTACGCAACAGATATATTCTTTGTTGACCCCTTTTAGCGATCAACTCTGTG
>OMKI01008290.1:0-15835 GCA_900302315.1 Phycis blennoides
TCACTATCATAATTATATGGTTGTGCTACTTGAGGAATGCTTGATGTTCAAATGTTATGCCTAATAAACAACCTTGATATAGGTCAACCTATTGTAGTTCAGTGAACTATGAAATACAGTAGGATCAATCATTTGATAAGCTTGTCACTAGGGGCTCCTGACAGGACTAGACAAATTACAGATACGTTTCAAGAGCCATAGGTTACACGAAAAGATTTATCCTGCTTTTGACCTAAAAGTTACAGGTTTCATCTCATTAATTGCCAATTAGTTCCCATGTTGAGTATAATAGCTATTCTCAATTAATGATTACTTCAGATGAAAGAGCTAGTTGAATAAATGAATGAATAAATGTGTAATGCAAATAATTGTGAGCAAGAGCCACCAAAGATACGTTTATACAAAACAGTACAGAGCATTTACAGCACAAACCATGGAAGATGAGAACCAAGAACCATTTTGGATAAGGGATGGATGTGTGGGAATTAGTTTGCATATGAAACATGCAAGCATTAAAAACCTTAAGGGTTTCCACTGTCCACCTCCCAGATAATTGATTTTATACTCCTACACACGTTCAGGGTTGTTTATTGTTGATGATCCTATTTTACGTCAATATTGTAAATTGAGGTTACTTGCAAGCAGCTATTATTGCTAACAGCATGTCAACAGCAATCAGCAGATGGTGACAGGTTTTTTTTCTCGAGTAAGCTAAACAATATATATGATTTAGTTAAAAAGGGACAGGGAACCAAAATTGTGTACTTTTGTGAAAATTAGGTTATATAGGTATTGAGATTTGTACGGCTAAAAGGGCTACCAACGCTATCAGTTTGATCATAAATGATCATAAGTGATGTTATGGAATGATTTCGAGAAGTCTAATCGATGAATGATCAGTGTTCTGTGTGAAAATCTGCTGGATTTTCTGCTGGAAACGTCGGGGCTAACGATATATATGTATGATTCACTAATGTACAATCTCATCTCCATTGGCATATCAGTTATTGTGTTTGGTTTAAATAAATCGACCAGTTGCGATTCATAGCCTCATAAAATGACCTCAGAATGTTATTTGCCCCAAGATCAACCGAGACTCAGCACTGCCTTTTCGAGGTACCGAAAATGTCTCAGCGGCTCGGGCACCAGAGCTGCACCAACTGTGGATGTTTGATGTATTCGATTTTTTTTCTGCACTAACATGCACCGCGCAGGAGCAAAATGGACGTATACAAGTGATGCATGAACTTGGAATTAAAGCTAAATTTACTAATTGATCCGTTAAAATTACTCGAAAGAATACGATGTTTCGTGGCCGCTGAAATTTTATTCTGCGCATGATGACGCGCCAGAGCACGTCTGTCCCCGCTGCGCGGCCAGGCTTGCAGGAAGTATGTTGAATCGGTGGAAAAAAGAGCGAAGGACTGAAGTCGATTGTTGATTTGGAAAAACAACCATGTCTAATCGATGAACTCAGACAATCTGTTTTTCCCAAATTTTGCATCGTTCACACTGTGGGCACAAAGGCCAACTGAGGGGTAAGTCGAAGGCGCTGAACGTCTAAAATTAGGTTTTCCATCCATGGGCCGTAGCATATTTGTCGAGATCTTTGTGTCGGTCCAGGCTAGCCCGGGGTTGCTACAGCTAGCTCGGCTAGCTGGAAATGCTACGGGTATTTGCCGTGCAGTCAATTGTTAAATAATTCCAGGCTCATTGGTGTGTTCATTAAAACCAAAATGGACATTTATTTTCATGCAAATGAAACAATTGTTGCATATTAATGTCACCATATTGCAGTTATATTACACATGGAACTTCCGTTTTCCTCACTTTTTACCATCGTGGGGGGTGCTAGCTGGCTAAGAGCTAAGACGGCCGCATAGCCTGCAAGTTTGCGTTTATACCCGATGACCACAAAATGTATAATTGGAAAGTGATTCAGTCGAGAGAGGGTTACTCGCATTCTCATGATTGCAAGATATTACCATTCCGTCAAATACCCTTCGCCCATTTGACTCATTAGTCCAGCTAGCATGTAATGTTTGCTTAGATAAAAACTAACATTGCAGGCTAACGCGTTAGCCGGTTGGTTAGCATGGGAAAATGGCTTGCTGCTCGAAAGCCATTTTCCGATGAAAATGGGGTCTCAGTGAAAGTGGGTTGAGGTCTGTGGATATTATCGCTTCACTGCGCAGCGCCTTCAACGCCATTCAAAAATTACATGTAGTGAAGCTTGCTTTATTAAAAAAAAGGCGTAGAGCTGGGATCGGCTCATGTATATTCGCGACTATGCAGTTGTTGGAAATAATGGGAGTGGGCGAAGGAAATGTCGGCGGTAAAGATGCCCCGCTTTTGTCCTGGCAAATTCATGCTGGGCTGAACCCGGCGTGGAAAAGACGGTCCAAGGTCAGAAGCTTTGTTTTTATTTACTTCGTCTTGGCCGAAGCAGCGCTTACCATCGAAAACTATTAGGACTAGGTCAATTTGGATCAAATTGTTGGTTGTGATTTCTTGTTGTTTGAGCCGGGGAGTGCATACACTCGCATCAAAACAACGCATGTGTAAACAGAAAGCAGGACCGGGTTATTTTAACAGGGACAAGAATCACGATTATTAGAACCTGGTCTTTAATATTCACAATTCAATAGCAATGTAAAACTTAAATTAGTCGTTTTCGGTGCATTGCAATTGAACGAGAAGCCTTTGCTTTATATTTTGCTTTTGTTACATTATCTCTAAGAAAAAGGGTTAAAAGTTGAACCAGTTTTTGTGTTGATTATTTTATGGCGCTCGTTTTGAGCGGCTTTGAATGAAACGTTTTGCATAGGACAAAAACATGAAGTCAATGCATTTGCTTCAGTCATTATCATAACTTCAATACTTTGAGCTGAACCGATCCATCGAAACGATTTTTTTATCCTGTTGATCCGATATTATTTTTCAATCAATTATTATTATTTTTTTTATTTAAATGGGTCTTTAGTAGTAGAATCTAAATTGACTACAGGTCAAACTGCATTCTGGAATTGGGCAAAAACAATACCATTCTGGGGGGGCATGGGGTTGGGGCCACCACACCATGGCTGATGTGGAGGTTGCTGTTTCTCTGATCATTTACACAAGGGTTTCTCCAAAGCACTTCTTGGCAAATATCGTGCTTTGTACAATCCACCAAAAAGAGTACAAGCTCTTCAATGAAAATGTACAGACTTGTTCAATGATTGACTCATTCATACATTATCCAAATGCTATTTCATTGTGTTAATGGTAAATCCCATGGCTTTCTCTATTCTTACTGTCGTTTGTGTGGTTCATTTTGCTGGATGTTAGTGGCCTTGACAGGGTTGGTAGTCCAAGGAACAGATCTGCCAAAACATCTTATGTGACCTGATCTGCATTTTCCCAGACAGGATGGGGAGGGACACTGCCTTGGATCCATTCTATTGGAGTTGATTGACTTTCTTTCAGCCGTAGTGCCCTTATGGTGTTTCAAAAATGAAGAGGAAAAAAAAACTACAACCCCCAGATTTACTGCATGGTCTTTAGACCTAATGGACGTCATAGTCTGTAGTCATACATGTTTTGCAGCAAGCAATCAAGTGAGACGCTAACCAGGCCTGTCATTTCACCATCTTCAGACACGTCGTTTAAACTATTTACAGCTTTCTGGATACCTAGCCTACCTCCTGGATGGAGTGGCTGGTATTTTAGTATTGTATTTCTGAGCCCTGTTATGAGTGCAGTGCAGGGGGTTGTATTATTAAGGGGAATGGCTGAAGTGGTGTAGAAGTCAATATAGGCCTGCTCGAGAGGACGGGCCACAACGCCTGTTGAATTGGTCACTATGCAAATACAGGAACGGTGTGGCGATATCAAAAATCAACTTTCTCAAACTGCCTTTTAAACGGAGCTCTGGGGCATGTCGAACGTGTCTCATCGCTGTATACCCACACATGTAATGAATGGAGACGGAAAGAAAAGACATGATTCCCCCCTATCAATCTGGCGTCTGTTTACTCATGTTAAAATGTCTTCAGGGGTGAGGAACAAACAATTACACATTCTCCAAGCCCCGTGCCAATGTTCCACAGGGCAAAATGTTGTTTGAATGCAGAAAAGGCGTCTTTATGGCCGGCAGAGGCTGTGGGTTCTTCTCCCGGTCTGGGGTAGGATTGTGGTGTACACAGTACCAGAGTTTCTTTAAAGATAATTCATGTAAATGTATGTGGAGGTTATAGCACTCAGCGATGACTTCTGAGGGATATTCTCTTGGGAGGTAGAGGGAGTTTATTTTCTAAGGTGCTTATTTATGTTGAGTGAGTGTGATTTGCTTGAATTAACCCCAAATGGTGAGAAGGGATTTTAAGTACCGTGACTCTGAACCTCTAATAAGAATCATTTGTCTCTTCCTGGGTTTCTCTGTAAAGCCCCCCCCCCAAAAAAAAAAAAAAAATCATTCATTCATTTATTCATGCATAATGACAAAAAAATATATATGGGTGTGTTTAAATGAAAGACTGAAGGGCTTCACCCCTTTTATTCTGCCTATTGTGTGTTTGTGTGTGCGTTGTTTATTTTCTGTCCTAAAGCCAGTGTTTGGTCCACACACAATATGTGGCTGTCGGCCATTCCTCCCCCTCGCGCCTCCCCCTCCCCCCTCCTGCGCTCCTACCTGCCAGGCTGCAGCACATCAAGGCCCGTTGGCTCTGTCTGCACACGTGCACGCACATGTGCACGGGTACGTGTGTGTGTGCGCGCGCGGGTGTGTGTGTGTGCATGCGCGCAAGCTCTCCTCACTCTCCTCTCTGCGTCTCGCTCGCTCCCCCAGCCCCTCCATTTTCTATCCCGCCAATCAAAGCCTCTCCCACACCTTTTTTTTCTTTTCCCTCTCTCGCTCTCTCTCTCTCTCTCTCGCTCTCTCTCTCTCTCTCTCTCGCTTGCTCTCTCTCTCTCGCTTTGAGCTGCTGCTGCCGAATATTTTTCCCTCCTTTTTTCACACTCTTTTGCAAATCCAGGCAGTCTGTAAAACACTGTTTCTCTCCCTCCCTCCACTCTTCTCTTTTCTCTCACACTATCCCTCTCTCTCTCTCTCTCTCTCTCTCTCTCGTCTCTCACACTCTCCCGCTCTCTCTCCCTCCGTCTCTGTCCCTCTCTGTGGCTCTAGCTGGTCCGAGAAAGGGTACCTTTTCTTTATTACGGTGTGTGTGTGCGGTGAGGGCTGTTGATCCTATAGTGAGCCCGGTCGCTATATTAGTTAACCCAAATTAGCTAACGAGGATGAGGACGGCTTCTTTTGATTTTACTTGTGATAGAAAACCCTCTGGGCCGTCTTTCCCGTGCAGCTAAAGCCCACCGCCCGGCCCACTACGTCCAGTTTAGGAATTTTCTGAAATGGATTTGCATTTGAATAAATATTTTCTCTTCTTTTTCCGTGTCCGCATGCATCTGTACTTTTGCCTATATCTTGTATACACTACACACACACACGGTAATCTGTTATAGAGTGGTGATTTTCTGCTTTGACGGACCAGTATCTTACCTGTTGCAGTTACCTCGGGTCTATATGTTATAGGTAGTCTTGTGTAAGACTGGTGTTGATGGTGGAGGGGGTGTAGCGTGCCACTTTTAGAACCTATTTACCTATAGCAAGCATCAGGCATATTAAAGCATCTTAACAAGGCTTCTCACTTTAAAGACATGGCCAATGGCAGATAAGCTTGCGTGGCTGCTGCTTGCAAACTCTATATTAAACCAGAGTTGCGTGACTCAATCTGTTAGACGTCAGGCAGATGTGTTTGTCAGGTATCTCAGCTCAACCCCCAAATTACCAGCCTCATGGTTCGATTACTGCTGAAATATGCTTCTGGCAAAATGTTTTCACCATCGATATACTCAAACCCACAATTCAATTTAATTTGGACCACATTCAGGACAAAATTAACTTTTAATCCACATGGAAAATGTCTAAGTGACGTAGCGGCTCTGTGATACCTGCCAAATACTCAAACTGGTGAAACATACTTTTGCTTATTCACACATACCATCTACCATGTTAAGTCTGATTCACAACTCAAATGTGACTGCATTTGGTAACCCCTATTTTTGTTGCTTTATTTTTATTGCTTTACATTGTTAATTATTAGTGGCTTCCATTTGACTATCGGACATGGAGCTAGTTCATCAGCACTGCACATGTACATTCATGAATCGTGCTGTAATGTCTAGAATAGTTTCCCTCACATCCAGGATGTTGGTTGGCAGTAATAAGGTCTACGAGTAGAAGTACACTCACGCACACAGCATCTCAGAGCTCTATTTTGTCATCTAAATTGAACAGCCAAAATAAACAGGTTTTAAGGTGTAACGTCAAACGGTGTCCAATGACCTACGGATGAGGGGGGGGCCAGCCAACGGTCATGCTATTTGTAATGAATCTGGGGTGGCAATTATATACGTCAATCACATACACAAGAACCTTTAAGCATTTCTGTTCCAAATGGATCTGGAAAGTTTTGTAAGGAACGACTGGCCATCAACAAATGACTACAACTATTTACAAACAACTATTTAGACTATTGCAGATTCTATACAATCTCGGTGTACGTGCCATAGAAGTGCTTGACAAAAAAACCCAACAGGCAGTCGGTGTAAAAATTTTTTGTTAATGGTATAAAGATCTCATTGTGCTGGTCATTCGTTGTCCAGTTATTCAGCATGGTCTTACTCGTCATCATTTGCATCAGTGGTTGGGTTTTGGTATGAGACTTTTTATGGTACATGAAGAGCAGAGGTGTATTGTACACACACTTCCTGCTTGCTGTATGCATGGTTGCATCCAGATCCTGGTGATCTACTCTGGCCGAGCGCGCATGGGGTGCGGACTATTAACCCATTGTATGAAGAAATGCTGGGCAGTGAAGTTGCCTTCCCCCTGCGTCTCTCGGTCACGTGGTGGCAGGAACAAACACAGTATGTCAATATTGAGCCACCAGCTTAGGAACCACAAGCCCTAAAAACCCAAGACGCGGGCGGGTTCGGCGCACAGGGCAGCTCAAGAAACTGCATGATGGGTGAATCCAGGAAGAAAGATTTACCTATAAAAAGCAGCAAGCTTTTCCAAAAGGCAATGTCCGCGGCATTGCGATCCATGTGGCTGTGCTACTTTTTAGACATGTTGCATTGCATTTTTAACCGATATTGTTGCATACATTTGATGGTGAAAATGTGTTTAATAAAAGCTAAAAAGCAAACAGTGAATCTCTTAATACAACGGCTAAATTAGTGTCTAGCTAATAAAAAAGTTAAAGGTTTTCAAGTATAAACAGCGGCTTAACTAAGCGGTTTGACCATCAGTGGGGGAAGGGTAGTAACACATCTGGCCCTTTGTCACTGCTGTGGTGGATTGGGGGTGGGGGGTCTCTGCTTTTCTCTTTACACTATAAACAAAGGTGTGGCCCTGCAGGCTAGGTAAACATAGCCACGGCTTTCAGTGTGAGTTGGAGTGTTCTTTAGGTCTAGCTGTGAAGACAATCTGATTCTTCAATGACAAAATGCTGACTTTTTATTTTTTTACAGCTAAATGTTCAACAGAGGTGATGGGTTTTATTTGACATCGGAAGCAGAAGGAATAACATTGGATTACATGTAATGCAACAATATCACTTGGCAGGGACATTTTGCATTGGATTTCACCAGGGGATTCCTTCATTGCCTCATGATATCAGCTAAATAAGGAATGTATTTTATATGTAGTTGTAGGACTAGATTTAGAAATGCAACTTAATGCAATTTGATTACTTAATGTAGTGTTTTTTCCCCCTCTGTTTGTTACAGTGTTACCTCATTGGCCGCTGTGACCCCAGGCCCACCTCCTGCTTGCCAGGAAGGGCCTTGATTGGCTGAACCTTTACCCAGCTTCTGGGGAGAAAATGGCTACCACCGCCCACTGCTAAACAGCTAAGCCACAGTCTCCCCCCTCCCCCCCCCTCCCCCCACCTCTTCCTCATCACTGTTCATTACTGCATTGTGAACTGTGATTCTCCCTTCAAATTTGAATTACAGTACTATGGCAATGCATGATATGAGCCGTGCAAAGGGTTTCCCCTGTAAAGAGTGTGATATGGTTTGCCCGAGTACACCTAGTCTACTAGAACATATGAAAGCGCATTATCAGCAGGAAGAGACCGGACGTTTTGAGTGTGAGCAGTGCGGCAGAATTTACAAGCACGCAGGAAGTTTAGCCCATCACAAGAAGTCTCACGAAGTAGGTTCATTTCAGTGCCCCGTTTGTACCCGTACTTTACCCAACGCAGTAGCTTTGAAAAACCACTTACGCATCCATACATTGTCCCCTAGTAGTGCGCAGACAGAAGAAGAGAGTGAGGAGGTAGTCGAGGACGGCGGCCACGACGAGCGGGACTACAGCCTTGCCCAGGACCTCTCCGACAACTTTGGCCGCAATCATTTGAACAACAGTGGCATAACCCACAGTGTCCTGCAAAGCCACGAGGCCGAGGAGCTTGGGAAAAAAGGCTCCCCCGGGTCCGACGACGCCTGGGACAGGCCCTTCAAGTGCGATCAGTGCGACCGAACCTACCGCCACCACGGCAGTCTGGTGAACCACAAGAAGTGTCACCAGCAAGGGACTTTTAAGTGCTCCGTGTGTTTCAAGCAATTCAGCAACCTGGCGGCGCTAAACGGCCACGAGCGTACCCACTCCAAGTTCAAGACTCCCGGAGCATCCATGGTGAGCAGCAGCAGCAGCCTCCATAGCTCGGAGCGAGGCAGCAGCAACCAGTCGTCCCAGAACGACGACGGCGGTTCCTGCTTTTGCCACCTGTGCCAAGTGGCACTGCCAAACAAGGCAGACTTCCAGGAGCACATCCTGCTGCACAACGCAGCCTCGTCCTCCCTGGGCCTCTCTCGCAGCTTCCCCGGCATTATGCCTCACAACCTGAGTGCAGTCCGCTCCCCGGCTTACACCCCCGCCCTGGGTGACCCGCTGCCCTTGCCACCACTGCCAAGTGACAAGAGGGGCCCCTATGATCCAATCATGGGTCCTCCCGTAAACAATCCCATCTATACTTGTGCTTATTGTGGCGCAGGCCATCCAGATCTTGAGAGTCTCAAGGTCCATTACTTGACCCATGACCCTCATCCCAGTTCTCACAGTCAGGAGAGTGCCATCCTTAACTCAGATGGAATGAGCTCAGGGTCCCAAGGCTCAGTATCGTCCCCGTCCGGTGGACGAGTGCCCCAAGCCAACTCCCCAGACGACGGAGAGCGCCGGTTCAAGTGCGGCGAGTGCGGAAAAAGCTACCGCCACGCAGGGAGTCTGGTGAACCACAAGCGATCTCACCAGACAGGCCACTACCAGTGCACGATCTGCTGTAAGCAGTACCCTCACCTAGCGGCTCTGCACAGCCACCTACGTAGCCACAAGGGCCGCCCCTCCAACCAGCCCCTCAACAACGACAGCAACGACTGGCTGTCTTCAGAGCCACTGACCTTGGATTCTCAGCAGAGCTATGTCCAGGAGGGCAGTGGTGCCACTACTCCGATCTCACTACCCGGCAACCTAGGTGACGCTGCCCACTTTGTACCAGATGGCGGTCATAGCAGTGGACTTGACTCTTTAGAGTTCCACGACCGCTTTGATGGAGGTTCCTTGTCTCAAAGCAACTCGGCACACCGCCAAGCGGACCGACACATGTGTGCGGATTGTGGCGAGATGTATGGCGACATATCAGGCATCAAGTCCCACATGTGTCCCCGGCGTGGCCAACAGCAGCAACCGCAGGGCAACATGTCCAATGGCTTCATGGGGAACATGAACTACCACAGCCCCGGTGGAACATCTCTTCCCTCCGGAGGCTCAAGTAGCATGAAGGAGGGTAGCAGCCAGCGCCAGTACTCTCAGAGTGGAGGCAAAAGGATGGGAAACAATGACAAAGACGAAGACGACGGGGAAGTGTACCAGTGCTCTGTCTGCGGCAACCATTATGCCAGCCTCAGAGCCCTCCGGAGCCATCTCCGCAGTCACGCCAACAATCCAACCACACCTGGGCCGTCCAACTTGGAACAAGAATGGAGGATGATCTGCTCCACCTGCGGCCAGAGTTTCTCCAGGAAGCAAGACCTTTTGAATCACCAGCTTATCCATGGGCCCCAGAATGCGGAACGGCAGTCCCAGGCTATTGTGGGAACCTCCGCCAATGGCAATGACAAGATGGATGGACGCAATCACATTTGCGTGGACTGCGGAATGTTTTTCGCCGACCGCCACCACCTGATCACTCACCTTTGCCCTGGGAAGAACCGATCCGGGAACCTGAGCAAGCAGGGCCTAAACGGAGCGAAAAGGATGTCCGGAGGAGAGGGAGTCAGTGGGGGGGTAGCTGGCGGCAGCGGAGATGTTGGAGGAGACGGACGCAGGTCGATGGGCGAACAAGGCGACAGGCCCCACAAATGCGACCAGTGTGGCCGAGGGTACAGGCACCCCTGCTCCCTCCTCAACCACAAGAAATCCCACAAGACCGGAGTGTTCCGCTGCTTGGTGTGCCAGAAGCGTTACTACAATCTGCTGGCACTCAAGAACCACCAAAGGACCCACTTTGACTTGAAGAGGTATGTTCTTGTTTCTCCTACCATGTAGAATTAGTTACACCTTTTGCCCAAATAAAACATTTTTCAATCACTCATCTGTACAACTTGTAGAATGTGATAATGTAGTTTGGGCACAGTGGAATACCTGACCTTTTTTAAGTTTACAAAGCTTTACAAAGCTGTCAAAAACACCTTTCAACAAAGCAACTGTTTGTGGAAAGTTTGTGGAAAAACTGAGGCTTGTTCATGACAATTTAGGTTTGATAAATATGTATTCCAATGCCTATATTTTTTTAATGCAGGTTAAACATTGGTAGGATTTCTTAATTACTCTTTATCTCTCCCCTTCCTTGCTGCAGGCACAAGTGTGAAGAATGCGGTAAGGCCTTCAAGATTCAAAAGCAGCTAATCAACCACCTGCGTCTCCATGAAGAGCACCGGGCCAAGGGTCTGATTCGCACTGGTCCCAATGGATCCCGCTTCCAGCAAGCTGGACCTTCCCATATGCAGAGTATGAGAGGAGAGTCCTCCAAGAGCCACGGAATGGGTGTCAAATATGCCAATGCCCAACATGGCTTCAAGAAGCCCTACTCATCGGCCGGAACATCTAGGCCACAGAAATTTGACCAGTCTGAGGGCGGGCGCCGTCCCTTTGCCTGTGACGAGTGTGGCAAGACATACCGCCATGCAGGCAGCCTGGCCAACCACAAAAACCTCCACAAGATTGGGGAATACCATTGCAATGTCTGCAACTCCACTTACCCCAATCGGCTGGCCATGAAGAACCACCTGCGTCTCCACTTCGCCCAGAAGAAGCACAACTGCCAGGAGTGCGGAAAGGGTTTCCGCACTCAGAAACAGCTTGCTACCCACAACACTGCGGGCCTCTGCAAGGGTCCCCAAGGTCCTGGAGCCCAGATGGATTTTGAGTGTGACGGCTGCTGCGAAGGATACGCAACAGCCGACGAGCTAGCTGCCCATGACTGTCCGGCCCAACACCTGCCTTCCTCCTCTGCCTCCGTCAACAGCTCCAACCTCAGCATGGAGGGCCGCAGCGTGGACCTTGACTCTGACGAGAGACCCTACGCCTGTGACCTGTGCAGCTGCGCCTACAAGCACGCCAGCTCCCTGCTGAACCACAAGCACACCCACAAGACAGGTGACTTCCGTTGCAACTTCTGTGACAAGCCCTACACCAACTACATGGCCCTGCGCAACCACATGCGCATCCACACGCAGCGGAAAAAGCACATCTGCCACACGTGCGGCAAAGCCTTCCGGCTGGCCAGGTTCCTCCGCAACCACCAGAAGGTCCATGAGGAGGGTGCCACGCCCTTCGGTTGCCCGAGCTGTGGGAAGAGTTTCCAGGGGAGATCGGGCCTGGCTAGGCACCGCTGCGGGGACAACCAGGTAGGCATGGAAGGCAGGAGGAAGGCCGCTGCACCCGCAGGAGAGGGCGAAGAGTGTCGGTACACGTGAGTTCTCGTCAGTTGTTTGTGATTCTCCGAAGTTGAAAACAAAAAAAAAATAGTGAAGATCAATTTAGGTCTGTACATGTCTATTACAGGTATATGATCTCCAATCCGGCTTCCTTGGGACCATACGCGTGCCGGAATTCGGATTTTTCTGAAGTTTGGACAAATTGAATTAGTGGAGAGACCAGATAAGTCAACCCTGTTTGCTTTCAGTTAGCATATATCACACATTTAGTTTTTCTTTTCCTAGGCTACCTACAATCAAGCATTTTTCTATATTTAGATGTATATCTTTTCACAATTTGACACCAATATTAAGTTGCACATGAAGTAAAAGTAATGTTTTTCTGTGTTCCCTGTACTTGTTATGAATTTGACTGTAGTGTTTTGTTTGTGATTGACTGTTGTCCTTTTCGTAGCTTTATTTTATTGGCCAGAAATTAGAACAGAGACTGTATTAGGGCCAAATTATGTGACTGAGCTTTTGGCTATTGTGATTTTGATCTAAATTAAAGGAATGGAAGGGAAGAGCTAGCTGCACTGCACATGATTAGGTGAAGTTAATCCTCTTGGTTTCCAGATAGTAATTGATGAGTATTATTGTACTTCCCTCTATAGGGCCACTTTGAGTGTTTCTAATGGGATTTCCTTGTATCGCTTCGTTGTAAAATTCGGCATTCACCGAAAAGCAGGCTGTGACTGATGATATCTTGTATTGGATTGTTGTATTCAACATGGTGGTTTCAGCTGTGAACAAAGTTTGCGTCCATTTGTGCAGTGCAGGAAGCAAAAATTGCCTCCCAAATTCCAAAATTTGTCCGTAGTCTTTCCTGCACTTCCCCTCCCCCACCCCACCCCACCCACCAGTGTTCTTACCTTGTCTAGTAACTCTAAAGATAAAATGGTACACCACTTTTAGTAGTCTTCTTGAAGGTTTAAAAGCCGGATTTCAGATCATATACCTGTATGTATGTATGTATGAGATATAGCTACCTTTTTTTTTTTTTAAGATTTAGTCTGAAAGATTGTTTCTATTTTAACTACAAACTACTATATACTAACAAAGTGGTAACCAGTAACAAACTTTAAAACAGCTTTAGATTGGTGACATCCAAGCAGCCATGATCAGTTTCTAATCTCTCCTTTCTCCCCTTCCCCCAACCCTTGTTCCTCGTCTTTCTGCATCTTCCTCCCCCTTTCCTAAATCCTTGTTCCTTTCTCCTCTGGTATTTTCCTCTTCTGTCCCTGCACAGATGTGATCAGTGCGGCCGCTCCTACCGTCATGCCAGCTCCCTCCTCAATCACAAGAACACCCACACCGTCGGAATTTACCACTGCGCCGTCTGCCTCAAGACCTACTCCAACCTGCTCGCCCTGAAGAACCACCGCCGAATCCACTCCGAGACCCGTCGCCACCGCTGCCACGACTGTGGCAAAGCCTTCCGCGTCTCCTCCCAGCTCTACAACCACCGCCGAGTCCACCAGAAGCAGCGGGAGCTCACCTGCCGCTCCTGCCAGCGCTCCTTCCCCACGCAGGCCAGCTTCCGGCTCCACATGGAGATCAGCCACGGACAGGCCCCTCAGCCCCGCCAGCCCAGACCCCAGCAGCCCCGGCCGGGTGGCTCCCAGGAGCTGGGCTGGGGCTCGGGCCTGGACCACACCCTGATGCAGGCGCAGGGCCTCCACCCCCACGGCATGAACAAGGCTCGTGGCCGCGGAAGTCACGGAGGTCACAGCGGCCACAGCAGCCACAGTGGCCACAGCAGTCACAGCGGGCACGGCGGGGTCATAAAGTCGCATGTATGTGACCAGTGCGGGCGGGCCTACCGCCACGCCAGCTCCCTGCTCAACCACAAGAACAGCCACAAGACGGGCACCTACTTCTGCAACTCCTGCCAGAAGGAGTTCCCCAACCTCATGTCCCTGAAGAACCACCGGCGCATCCACACAGAGCCCAAGCGCTACCAGTGCCCCGACTGCGGCAAGTCCTTCCGCGTCTCCACCCAGCTCATCTGCCACCGGAGGATCCACACCAAGGAGAAGCCCTTCTCCTGCCAGCAGTGCGACAAGCGCTTCTCCTCCAGGTCCAACCTGAGGCACCACATGAAGGTGCACTGGAGCGGCTCCACGGCGCCCCCTTCCATGTCCATGGGTGCGCCCAACTTCTTGGGTATGCCCAGCGGCCCCTTCATATAGGCTTTTTTAGTGCTTGGGGTGGGGCGGGCGGCGGTATGGGCGGGTCAAGCTAGAGGGATGGCTTGGGGGTGGGGGGCGGCTTAGAGAGGGAACCAATCAAATGCCAAGGTATCTGGAGGTGCCAAACGAATGTTGTTCCTCCTTGTGTGCTCATCCTTCTCCATTTCCATGTATGGCTGTGGTGTAAGAGTAAATGTGTCTGAAGGACAGGTTGCATGGCACATAGTCTTGGCCCTGCATGCCACATGCGCAGACACAATGTAGCAGGGGGACACCACAAAATGGACGCCGTTAAACACAAGTAGGTGAGAGAAAGGACTCAAAATGGAGGATGCGTACAAACACACTCAGACACTCACCTTGATTTCTTTTTTTTTTGCTTTACCTGGCCCGTGGTCCCGTAGCTGCCTTGTTTTTAAATGAACATGGCCGTTGGCTCTAGAACTATGCTTCTTTGCTTTCCCTTGACGCGTAGGTTGGGACTGACTGACGGGCAGACAGACTGTAGATGATTGAGGTGTAGTTTATCGACTACATGGACTGATGTTTTCTTCTACAGCTGCCTTAAATCCCTACTAGGGGTTGCCCCGTAGAGCCCAGGTTCTTAAATCCTATTGCTAACAGGATCGGGAGAAAGTGTCATATTTGGAGGGCCCCCCCATTTAAAGCATGTTACCCCATCTCTCCTTTTGAAGCCCAACTTGAAGTAGGCAGAAAAAAGAAAAGAAAAAGAGAGGTAAAAGTAATATGCTTCCTGTGCCGTCGACGTGACTGATGGACTGATTGACAGCCGGGTCGAGCAGGTTTGGGACCGGTAAAGCGGCGACACTGCTACTCCATTGGTCAGAAGGATGAAGGGGCGGGGTCTTCAAAGGTCTAGAGGTTTAAAATCTCTGAGCAACAGAGGTGGTATATATATCCGTCGCAAACCCATGGAGCTGATTGGCCCGTCGTTTGAAGCTGCTTCCTCTGCTCTCTCCATGCATTGTTCCACCTCATCCCATACTTGTGATGGCTATTGTCAAACTGTTTTAGATCTGTTCTCGTTATTCTCGATGAAGTTTTCTTCTCGTGGCCTTTCGTCACTATGTTTTAAATCGTGTTTTTCGTTTAGGATTTGGCGAGTTGTTTTTTTTTGTTTTGTTTTTTTTGCGGCTATATATTGAAACTGCATCTGTTTTTTTTGTTTTTGAAGTGTGAGCAATACTTAACCAACCGTGGTGCTGTTGTGAGCATGTGTATATTTGACAGCGACTTTATTTTTTCATTTTATACTTTTTAACCCGTTTTTTTTTTCCGCGAGATGGTGACTACTCTTGAGACATAACCGGTGGCTGCACGCCTGGTCTCTGAGCATATAACCATTTTTAATTTGTATGTCTGTTTGTCTGTGTGTGTGTGTTTGTGCGTGTGTGTGTGTGTGTGTGTGTGTGTGTGTGTGTGTGCGTGTGTGTGTGTGTGTGTGTGTAGAGTGTGTACTTTACGTGCATGTGTGTAGGCTTACGGGAGTGTGTGTTTGTATGGAGATGCTTATTGTTTGCGTGAGCTTATTATTTGTG
>OMKI01008295.1:15688-41796 GCA_900302315.1 Phycis blennoides
TTACTTGGGGGAGGACTTACTTCAGAGCATGCATTTCCTGGAATACCCCGGGCAATCAAAGCTGCGCTGTGAACCACGATCCCAGCAACAAGGAAGCTAAACAGCTAAAAAACAAAATACACAAGGACAGTGTATCTGCCAGGGGATTCCAGTAAGGGTTGCACTTATTTATATCCTACCTGGAGGAGTCGGGCGGCGGCACATGGTCTTGAAGTGCTTGGGGGTGGTCTTACAATGGTCAGCTGAGGTAGAGAGGGGATTCCCAAGAGAGGAACCACTGGAATTCTGGGATGGGTGACTATAGGGACACACTTTGGGCGCTGACGTTTTAGCAGATTTACCAGGTGCCTCGTGAAGGCCTCTTTTATCGTGACAAGCCGATCCCCCCGTTACACCTGTGGTGAACAGAGGAGGGTTGGAGTGATCTTCTTTCGCCTCGGAGTGAATTCACTTTTGCATATGTCAGTCAGGCGATGATTAACCCTCTCACAAAGAACACACAGATCGACAGACACAGATCAGGGCGCAATCCCCAGCCAGAGATCTTACCACATGATTTGCCAATTGCTCTAAAGAAATAACTTTGGCTAAGAAATAACTACAAGTTGCAATCCATTATCTTGCCGAGCGCCAGTCAGCTAATCATACTCCTGCCCGTGAAAAGTATGTTAGTCTCCACACCTTAAGAGCGCCCCGGCTATTTTTGGATCACAATCAAAACAAGCTTTTCAGATTTACTTCTGAAATAAAACAAGGCTGCCAAAAGCCCCGGCTGTCATGAAGGAGTCAAAACAAAGGTTTCATTAAACATTGTGTTTCCCACCGCCCCCTCGTGCTGACCGCCAATGCCAGCATGTGACCTCCCTCATGCTCCTCCACATAGAAATTAAGAGAAATTAAAACCTCCATATTTTCATCATAATTGCTACCGACCAGGTATGCATAGTGTTATGCGTCCATAGTGTTACGCGGCCAACGTTTCATTGGCAAGTACTGAACCAACACGCCGATTACTAGATCGTGATATAAACAAGCCCCGGCTGCCGAGATGGACAGGACATTTGGCACTCCGCGGTAGCGCCAATGGCAAGATACATTTTGGTTTCAATTTCACACCACCGATATACAAGGTCCATTTTTAACGGGCAATTCAGTCATCATGCATCATAACATTTTGTAGGCCTATATTGAGTGAGGACTCGGATTGCTCTTCTTTCACTTGGCATGCTATTATGTGGCAGATATCTTGGGGTCATATACATGTCATAGCAATGAATCAAATGCATTCATTGCAAGGATGAAAAGAACAAAACAGATCTACTGAACACTCGCTCTGAGTACGCCGAATGACATGGGCCTACTTGAAAATATGACAAACGAGTTGGTGTACCTATATAGTTTGTTTTCCGAATAACTTGAAAAACATTAACTGGGCAAAGCGCCTTTTACTGTGATAGCATGAAAAACCCTGAACAAGATTGAGCAGACGGAAGTTGTAATAAAAATGTAATGAATGTTTGTGTTATGCATTTGGTTTGCGATAAAGTTAAATGAGAGCCATTCATGAACAGATAGAGAGATTGGGTGCAGATTTTAAGCATTACAAATCAAATAAAACTGTTTGATTTGGTAAAGATAACACAGAACATCACAGAGAAAGCCCTATGGGAATTACAAACCTTGCTGGGAGTGTGAAGACGCATTGTGGCTACAGTGGACCCCCCCGTTGGTGTGGACAGAGTTCCACAGTCCGGACAGCTTGTGGGCCGACAGGAATGAGCTGGGGTCCCAGTCCACAGAACTGTGTTCCGGGAAGCCGTTCCCACAGCTCTGAGATTTACAGGAGGACGAGTGTGACAGCGGTACCTGATAAATAGAGACGATAACACGGTTAGGCTGTTTGATTCTCAACCACATGCTTCTGGGTTCAACTGCCAAATCCCACAGTCTACCTGAGGCATCCGTTAGGAAGATGAAATAAAAAGAATCTGCTAAATGTCTGAATGGTAAATGCATGACATGTATTTACCATTATACATCTATATACATCTATGAACATCTATGTTAGCTTGAAATCGAGGTTGTGCTTGAAGTTAAAGTAAAGTAAATTAAAGTTCAATACCGTAATGGAAATAATACCAGATTGATTTTTGTTTAAAAGGAAGTGCCTGTATGATCCCATGAGCATTAAAATGGATAACGCTGGTGATGATTCTGATCAACATCTAGTTAAGAATCCATGATTTGCATAGCATGGAAAGCAGGTAACATAGTGAAATATAGAGAGGACGAAGGTTGATAGTAATTTCACTCCACTAACAAAAACATGGGGACAAGAGGAAAGATTTTCGTAGAGCACACACTATCATTTTTTAAAAAGACAGCAAAATGAAAAAAATGAGATTGAAAGGAGTTATGATAATAGAAAAATCTGTTAAAATGTTTTTGGTGTCAATAATATGGAATCACATCAATGTTGCTGTGCATGTAATACCAATATTCAGTAAATGTAATGACATGTTGACTTTGTATGACCCAAACTGATAATGACATTACTGTGCATGAATTGAAACACACAACATACATATGCTAACGGTTTTGACCTAACAAATGACATCCACGTAGTTGTATAATAAAAAAGCGAGTGACGGTACATTTTCACTTTGTGACCAAGACCATTGTTTCACCTGACATAGTGGGAACATCAAACACACCTGCTGCCACAGCACTACAGTTATCAGAGAAGACTTCACCCAATCAGCAAGTTATGAGGCAAGCTGTTAACCAGCAACTCTTTAACTAGTAAGTCAGACTAGTTTAGACCAGCGCATTTAATCTTAAATATGTTATAGGTGAACAATAAAATTGAAAG
Source organism: Phycis blennoides (assembly GCA_900302315.1). NCBI lineage: Eukaryota > Metazoa > Chordata > Actinopteri > Gadiformes > Phycidae > Phycis > Phycis blennoides. Next base: position 18,561 of record OMKI01008295.1, read on the forward strand.
CGGTTGTGGTAAAACATTATGCACACAAAGATGAATGGTATGTATTGACTGTTTGCCAGATGTTATGTACACACTGTATTGCTCTGTACACAGCAAGCTTCCATTTCAGCTTTTGGGGGATTTAAGATCACATCTTGGGTGTTGTACCAGCCACAATTTTGTAATAACTTTGTGGTAGTATTAACTATATAAATAATATTTTAGCAATATATATATATATATATAATATTAATTATAATTCATGGATGTTGCAATTCTGGACAATTTAATGTGGTTACAATTATTGATGACTTGGTAACAAAAATGTAAAATTTTCGACGAAAACAGCGTCTACTCAAACCCTGACTTGAAGAAATACTGTGGGAACCAATCAGTTAGGGTTAATCACCGGTGTGGGGGGCTCTTGGTTGCTCCTCATCTCCTCCTCTTCCACACTCTTTCGGCAGCTCTGGCATATCCACAAGGGCACTTCTCCCAGCAGGGACTGGGACAGCGAGGGCACGGCATCAGCCAGCTTGCGCCCTGGAACCTCACGTAACAAGGCCTGGGAAAGGGCAGGCATGGCATCAGCCAGTTTGGTGCCATGGCCCCCGGGGAGTCCATTTGCTGAACTTGCGCCCCAGTCCTTAAATTCCCGGTGGCAGAGAAGGCAGCAGGTGTGCATAGGCTAGATGGGAGGGAACACCCCATGGAGGTCAAAGAAGATGGTTATAACTCACAGCCTTGTTGTTAATATACACAAAACAGGTGATTTTGCACAAGGTTGTGCTATGCTGATTCAGCGATAGTGTCAAACGTGATAGGTAACTACTACTTATCAAAATAAACATTTTAATGCATTCCTGCTTAAATTATAGGCACAGTCAATTGCAATTTAAATAATGGTTATATACATTATGTTATTATAGCTGCATAACACGTGGGATCAAATCCTACAAGCAAGTAGTTAACACGGTTTCCGGTGACAGCAAAAACCTGAACCTACTCAAGAGTTATGTTCACTGCTTTTGCACAATTATGAGACCCTTACTGTGAGATAGGACGTTGCACTCTGCAAAAACTTTATTCCACCGCGTGGTTGTGTAAAGATCGAACTCAAAGAACAATGGCCCACCAAACCAGCTGTGTTTAACATTTAGCCAGCAGTGCATCCAGATCGGTGTCTCTCCAGCTACCTCGCTAGCTAGCTGCTGCTGTGTTGAACGGTATGGCTAGCTATAAAGTGCAATCCATGTGTGCTGCACAACACGCTAGTTCGTGTACAGCGATGCTTGTTATCATTTGACGACATGAAAACGCTCGGAATGAAACACGAAGCAGACAAGACACAATGTCACCCATTCGTCTGCGAGGGGCTAACAATGCTACCTAGACTGGCTCAGCGCCTGTGGTGGACGCCTCCTCGCCAACCCACTACTTCTTATCACCCATTTATCTACCAGCAAACCCGCGCACTGACTTCACCATCCATGTTGCATTGTACATGTGGGGGGAAAAACAAAGACACTACGGTGTACATATTAGATTCTCCGGTCTCTCCTAATCACAGATCCACACACGCACGCATAGGGGATGCTTTGTGGGGCTAACGAGCGTTAGCATCGAGCTACCTGGTTCGCCCTGGCGGCCAGTCTCTCCAGCCCCGCGTCTCCGCCGCCACCGCCGGCCGCGTCGCCGGGAGAGACGGGCTTCTTCGGTAGGGTTTGCTGCCCAGGCACTAGCTCCTTCTGGACGACCCCCGGTTGTTTGCTCTTCTTCCTTGCCATTACACGAGTAATTGTAAAATCCTTTGGGGCGAGTTTTTGCACCGGTTTTAGGAGAAGGTGAAAAGCGGTGTTGTTTCTGGTGAAGCACAAATGTTGAGTAGCTTCTCTAGTCAAGACAACAGTCAATATGGCGGAGTGCTGGCACACTGGAGTTCAGAGGTCAGAGATACTGCTGGCAGCAAGGCTTCAGTTCAGCTGATGATCAGCGCAGAAAAACTAATTCACGGTCACAACGACATATGTGTATGTATATATATATATATATTATATATATGATTTAGAGTTCATGGAAAAGTTATTTCATGGGGTTATCGTTACGACAAACAATACAAATAAGCGACGTGATATGATTTTTAATTTGTGTTGCAGTTGTGTAGTGCTTCATATTTTAGATTTTTATTTTATATTGAAGAAATGTGATCATTTTGTACAATATAAAGCTGTATTTTTTTTGTACATGTTGTAAAACCCATACATCCTCATCCATCTTCCTCTGTGCAGCAGAGAAAGTGACTCTTTCCGCATAAGACAAGTATAACATAAAGCTAAATGAGAGAATAGATAAGATACAAAAAAAATGGGCAATACATAGAAAACAAGAGAATAACTTTACATAAGTATAATCTCGTCCTTTTACGGCTATATCCCACCGCCTATCAGGGAATACCGCGAGCGTCCTAATCACGACTGCACGGAAATAAAGAGCGTATATAGTTTACCGGACAATATCATCAGAATAATATCACTAAAGACCGAGACCATTGTCTCTGTAGGTTCACGGAGGCTTTATAATAAGTGCAGAGGTGGAGGTTGAGGCAAATAATGGCGCGCTTATGGAACTTTACAAAGCAGGAGGGAGTGGCCGAGGAGGAGGCTTCACAATGACGTTTTTACGTGGCGTCTGTCTGAGTTTTGTGGAGCTGCAGACGTAGTGTGTATATATATATAGCTGCTGGTAGGTCCTGCCCTGCTGTTCCACACCGCAATCTTATTTTGTTTGTGCGTGTTTTAGATTTTCACAATTAGAAATGGAAGCGACTATCGGCAACATCCAGGTTCTCCTCCAGGCTGCAGAGTTTTTGGAAAGAAGAGAAAGAGGTCAGTGTATTGACTGTCAGCTGTCATTTTATGAGGAAGCAAACGGGGTTAGTTGCAAAACAACAAATGTGAGTTAAAAATAAATGCCAATATGAATGACTGTGTATGGAGTTAAATGTGTGCGGCAACTTACTGCATGGAATATGCGAGTTTTGCGTCTCGGGTGGATATTTTCGCCTTGACTCAGTGACCTACATACCGGGCACATCATTGTACTCTAACGCGCCAATTCTGGACGATTTGAAACCCTGGTGCGTCGCCGAGCGCGCATCACAGAATGAATGGATGTTGTTAAACTACGCATTATACCACTTATTTCGCCCCGTCGACAGTACAGTCAATCTTTATTCTTTTTTTTTTGTTTACGCTGCATTCAGAAATGGTTGCAAGAGTTTAGGAACGATGGCGCCAAAACCTGAAAACAAAAAAAGCTGAGGATGTTGACAGCACCAAAACTCGGTGTTATGACCGTATTCCGTGTAATCGTATTTGTTTGGACCCCTTAATACAATAACAACGACGGTATAGCAAATAGAGAGTGCTTGCAGAGTGTTTTATGTTTTTGCTTTCCCATCGATTCAGCGCTTGGCTGTTTGTATGTGACGCTTTCATCCTACAGAAGCAGAGCACGGGTATGCTTCGGTTCTTCCTCCAAGAACAGAAGACTCGGATAAGAGAAACAGACAGAAGAATAAGAAGCTATCGGGTCCCGGTGGCAATAGGTGATTACACGACAGATACTATACAAAAAGGGTGTGGTTCCATAACTTGGAAATCTTCATTTGCTACCTCCTCTCAAACTCTCCAAAATCATCTGGTCCTAGGACTAAAATGTGATTGCTTCTTAATTACAGGCTAGTTCACAACGAGTTGGAGAAAAACAGGTAACAAACATTTAATATTCAACCATGGTCTTATTATGCGTATTATCATGAAACTATACCTTGAACATGCATATTTTTGTGTAATGTTAAATGTGTACCTACCATTTACAATGTAAACATACAGGTAGGCAGGTAGACATTGATTTGTGAAGAGGTCATTGATTTCATGTTTCCGTGCAGACGAGCTCAACTGAGATACCATCTGGATCAGCTGAAGAAGCAGGTCCCTCTGTCTTCGGACTCCATGAGGAACACCACGCTCAACCTGCTCAGACGGGCGCAGATTCACATAAAGGTAAGAAGGAGAACATCCGTGGGAACGCAGAATGCTGTGGTCCCTGGCACACTGGCTCTGTTATTACTAGAGTAGTGCTCTAAGAAAAGCTACTGAGCCGTGTCTTGTGTTGGCCCCATCATTCACACCTTCTGATGCACATGCTTATTTTGGATTTTGCTGTTTTGTTGTTGTTCTTCTTCACTAAGTTTAGTTCATTAGATGTAGTCTGCATATGAGTTGAGCTATATAGCAGTTCTAATATTATATATATGATATCATAATACTATATACTGTATTTGCTTCCACTGCTGGTGCTGCTGCAACACCAGCATTTCTTGATCGGGGATTGCCATGGTTTCACGTCTTCATTCGTTTTTGTGGTGTTGTGTTGTGTTGTGTTTGCTGTCGTCGCATCGCAGAAGCTGCAGCACCAGGACGAGCGGGCGCAGCAGCTGAAGGGCCGCCTGCGCTGGGAGCAGAGAGAGCTGCGGGTCCGACTGGACCAGCTGCAGAGGGGAGGCGAGAGGATGCGGAACGACAGCCTGGGCTCCGTGGTGTCCTCCGAGAGGTCCGACTCGGACCGAGGTGAGAGCGGCCTGTTCGGTGTTTGCTCGCACTTTGAATGCTCTGCTCTCGGCGAGTGGCTGCTGTTTGTTTTATTTTTGTATGTTGGCTTAACAGAAGCAAATTGCAGACGCATTTAAATGTGCAGTGCAGTGCTGCATGTTAGGGCCGCGCCTATTTCCTTCTGAACCATTTTCGGATAGGGTTTCATTTCAACTTTGTCAAGCTATTTCAGTTTCAGGTAAGGAGTGAAGTAAAGTTATCAATACAATTTAGTGTTTTCCGTCTTTTTCAATGCATTTTGATGTATGAGGAGTATAGTGACATAGATCATCATGTTCTTGTAAGGGGAATTTCCGGTATAGGTTGTGTTCTTTTGGTTAACGGTGTCGGCCTCACAGTGTTGTCCTCTGTTATCTTGGGTCACAGAGGACGTGGAGGTTGACGTGGAGAGCATTGTGTTTGAATGCGTTTCCTCCGAGGGACTCGGCAACACACACACCGACGTGGACCACTGTTACTCCAGCTTGGACAAAGACTGGCTATGACGTCAGCGATGGTGGAGGTAAACCTTTTCTACCATCTATCTGACAAGGTGAGTAAGAAGAAGAGCCAAAAACAAAACTACATTCCAGATGGTCTCACAAAGGACACAGAGGGAGGGAGAGAGAGAGATTGGACAATAATGTTAAACTGTGCAACCAAACCTCAACTTCATCACCGAAGCTGGTGACTAAAAATTCACCTCTGCAGATCGGTCAACATAAAGGGTCTGACTACAGGCTGAATGGAACGAGTGGTCCACATGCTCACTGTCCATCTGCACTGACGAGCCGTTGTGCTGAGCTAGGATGAAACGCATTGAGAGTGAACCCGTTCCCGCCTCACACAAGAACTGAAACCCCACAATGTGTACGACTCGATAATCCAAAAGGGTTGTTCATACAATATTTTGAATTAGTGATTTTCTTTTTACATTTGATCCAGCATTATGGTTTCACCTACTACTAAAAAAGTTTGTCAGCACTAAGAAGCTTAAAATTCAGGAATTAAGTCATGTAAACCCTTGTACAGTAACCCTTATTTTTGTATTAATGTAACAATAATTTTCATGTATTTTATTATTTTCCTCGTTGCACAGAGCATCCACACATTGCACTTGTTATTTTCTTTAAAGGGTTGAGGTTATTTTTTTTATCTGGATAAGGCAACATAAACTGGTCATGTTTGCACATTTTCTACCAGGCAATGAAGTTGTTGTAATACATGCATGGTCTTCCTAGAGAATAACACGTGTATGTTCAAACGATATTAGGAGGTCAGTTTCACCTTATTCCTACAATCCAGAATTTATGCATGGAAAGCTTCTCAGCCACTCCATTGTTTTGGTCAGGCAAACAGCAGGGACGCCCACTTGTTGTCTTCAAAATACTATGTGACTGATCCTGTCCAGTTAAAACGGGAACCTCTTGAAATATTGTGTATATTAAGAGCTTTAAGAAGTGAATGTCAGTCTGCCTTATCATTGCACCACTTCACACAATGCTAATCTGTGTCGACTGCCATTATACTATGGACAATAATGTATGTTCATATCTTAACTGACCTAATCAATTTTAACTTATTTATCCAACAACATTCGTGTTGATGAGGCAGGACGTTACCTAATTTATTTTGAGGTACAAGATAATCTTGATGCCCGGTATAGTGTAGAAGGACCAGTTTTGCGCTGTTCTGAGTGGTTAGCCTTGTTTTACAACGCTTCTGTACTTGTAATACTCTGAATAACCACCATGTGGCGTAGACATTACGGATTGTAGGTCTAAGTCGGAAAAAAATATTGCTTGAGTGATTGCAAATGTGAACAGTCAGTTTTTTGTTTTTAAACTGTTCATTATTACAATTGTGCTCTTAATTGCATATGCATTTGTCATGACCTATTTCATTATGCATGCAGTACACTCAATGTCAGGGTAGAGAATGCTACCTGTAATCCTAATGCAAGTTTTGCCGTGTTACATGTATGTGTCCTATAATTTGACATTGAATATTTTGAAGCAGATTCTGGCTTCCTGTTAATATATGCAAGATGCCTTATTTTCTTGTACCGACTTATGTATGCCTTAATTCATCTGTTTCTCCTTCCAGTAATATAATTTTTTTTATACTAGTGTACACTTTTTCAAAATGAATAAATATTTTATATATTTACCCTGAATGCATTTGGCTGTTGTAAACCACCAACTGTTAAAGCTTGCAATAGTAGTCTTCATGAAGCATAAAGCACAAGTTAATAGCAAAATGTATATTTATTGACATTATCAAAACATTGCAGGAGCAAGAGCATATATTTACATATGGATTAGATGTGATAATTGATGTAAACAAGGTACCATGTTTTCATATTACATACAAATCTATTAGGCATAAAGACATTTACTGCAATCTGGTCAGTCTCACACACACAGGGGTAAGTCTCTTGTGAGTCCATAGACATCATTCATAAGACCTTACTTTTGGGTGTGGAATCAGGATGCTTAGCCATTATGTAGAAGCATTATCACACTTCAATTTGAAGCAAGGAAAAATCTTTTTGCATGGAAAGCTGAATCAAGTGAACATAAATTTGGTTCAAATTTAATATGACAAACGATGACTATAGATTAAAACTTTACACAAAAAAAAAATATTGTAAATAAATAAAATAATAGTAATTAAGCGTGGTTGTAAAATGCTGATAAGCGCGAGTAAGCATGTGGTGTCACATTGATATATCTTAGGGCTCTTAATATACCATTTGGGGCCATAATAGAACTTTAGAGCAGGGCTCAGGGAACAATGGTCGTTGAAGGATTCCACTCCTTCAGTTTCATATAATAATCAAAATAGACGGGATGTTCCTACCTAAATGATAGGAACACCTCTGATGTCTACAATGTAAAGCCAGAAGCTACACATGGGGGCAGGGAATGAGAACACAGCTCTAGCTGCCATGGCCCACCCATCTTTTAAAGAGGCAGCCTTGTGGAGGTGTTTGCCTATGACAGCTCCCCCTTCACTATCCCCCAATACTTTACGTGGACTATTAGAGGGACAGAGCAGCAACCTTTGTTTGCTAATTGCGCCCCAGAGATCACACGTATTGTTTCTTTTGGGCTTGAGAGGCGAGGTCTTTAGCCTTCTCCTTGGCTGCCAGCGCCGTCTCCCTTGCCCGTTCGGTCGCGGTTTCCGCCAAAGTTCTCGATGGGGTTTCACCTGCAAGAGTTATCAATGAAGGCTGTCTGTTTGTTCACTTCCTTCTTTCATTTTGGTTTGTCGATCACTGACTCCAGCAAGACAATCTCATTCACCACTGAACACGTTTTTTCGGCGGAAAATTAACAACCAACATAAGAAATGGGTTTAAATTCTGAATTGTGTTGTCCAAGCCAACATTTGTTTAATTTTAACTATGTGCGCGTACCAATAAGTTATTTTTAACTTTTTCATTTGTCAATTATGATATAACCATAAATACACATACAACGTTGTACCTTGCATTTTGGCCAAGATATATTCAAAGCCTTTCATGGTCTTTGTTGCGCTGGTCTTAAACCGTGCAAGGCCGAATTCCTGAAACAATAGAGACTTTTGATTAAATCAGAAAAGGCAAACATCTCAAACAATAGCATGTGCACAACACACATACCTCATGTCACAGTAAGTATAATACTTTCCCAGCTATAACCAAAACGTCTTACCATTTAAAATGCTGGTTGTGCATCTACATGTCATTAATGTTACTATGGCATTTATAATTACAACAAGCCAGTGTTCAAGTAAAACTAATGTAGCATGTCTTCCCTGTACATTACCTACACTAGTGCATATCTCCTCCCTTTAGTACACTGACCTGAATAGCTCTGGAAAGCCCATAGACATTAGATGAGATCCAAGCCTCTCTCTTTATTTCTGTCCAGTTGCTGTTCTCAGAATTAATACCATACACGCACCGCTCCTGAACAGACTGGTGCAAACGGGGAAAGCAAACAAAGCCACACAAGGTTAAAGACAGACAAGATCACAATATATGCAGGTCACAATAAACAGAGGAACGTTTCCATAGTAATGGTGACAATGGTACCATGAGGCGGGCATGGCTAATGTTCCAAGTTAAGGTGGTCATGGTCCTTTTCTGAGGGTCCACTATGGAATCCTCAATGACGTACGCCAGGCTGGACATGTGTTTGGGGAGGTACCGCTCCATCCAGCGAGGCGCCCTGCTCGTTTTGGTCATCAGACGTCTGGAATGGAGGCAGTTGCTTGGCGTAACCTCCCGGAAAATTATATCTTCCGTTAAAACGTGGTTACTGAATAGGAGGAGGCAAAACGCACACATTATGTCAGTGTTATTTATATGCAGTGTATATGCACACTGTTTGCCAGCTTCAGTGTCACATGCGAGATGGCCCGGAGTCACTAAAACTGCTCATGACAGATTGTGTTCATGGTTTTATTCGAGGAGGTTATAACCAAGATCAGTAAAAGAGCGTCCTTTGCGGTCTCACCTGTAGGGGTTGGGATAGCGTTGCCAGTATGCAATGCAAGCTTGGGCCCAGGAACATTTCAGAAGGCCCGCACAGCAGAAGTACTTGACCATCGTTCCCTCTGGTAACAATCTGTGGAGATAAAGCAGGAATGCCGGTGAATAAAATGCCACTGGGAATTTGTATAAACCCAGACACAGTCTGCTCATTTAACTCTGCATCTTTAGTGAAGGAGCTGCGACCGATCCGCAGTACGGTCAACACACCAATAGCACTAGGAGTCGTGAATAGAGTCAAAGTTGACCCGCAAGGCAGAAGTGACAGGACGATAGCTTCCCCGTTAGCCATAGCTTAGCGCAACTGGCGCATAATGAATGAATCGGAGGATTACAAATATTTTGCATCTGTAAGCGGTATCGCTTTACATCACGACGATAACAATGACAAGCAAACTTTACCTGTACAACCATTCAAAACTAAACGAATCTCCGTCGGGTGGCAAACGTGTGAACGGCTACATGTCAGGCTTGAACAGCGGAAAAAAGGTCAAACTCAACGACATATCCGGGTTGAAAGAGGGTGTAGAGTCCACGGTGAGCACAAGAGGGCAGCACAAGGCAAAGCATATTATGTGGTCACATAGAAAAAGTAATGGATTTATTTATTTTTATTATTTAATTGCAGATATGTGTATGCTATTCATTTTAAATCATTATACATATATTACACGCATGGCAAGTAGACCTACATAGGCTACCTGCTTGTGTGGTCTGAGCCCACGGGAGCTATCAGGGACAGGCCATGCTCAGCGCTCCATGCACCACAGATGTGGAACAAACTTCCAGAACATGTGAGGGCTGCCTACAAATTGTATTCTTTTACATCAGGGCAAAACATTTTTGGTTTGGCGCAGTGTTTATTAAAAATGTAAATCTGCATTCTCATATATTCTTTTCATCTTAAAAAACAAACAAACATTTTTGTTTGATGTATTTTACACTTGTAACTTCCTTGTATGTATTATCTTTTAATGATTGTCCGTGTAATATTTTAACGTGTGAGTAGTTCCTTTGAAAAGCACGATGAAGGGCCTGGTGTTTGAATGGTGCACTATAAATACACTTGCCTCGCGTAACCTTTAGACTCTTACTCTCATTTCTGAGGGTAGTTCTGGTGGTAGAGGGAGGCTCGTAAATAGCAAAACTCTACCAAGTTCTTTAACTTTAAAATGTAAGGTTTTTGGTATCTAGATAACACCATCTTAATGTACTACTTTAAATGAGTATAGCTTCAAACTGGACGTTGGTTGCTTCCAACTAATGTAGACCTACATACGTTATTATTTCAACTTGAATAGGCTATTTAATAATATCACTTAACATCAGCTTCACTCAGCAAAGCAAACAAATGGAAGGATAATGGTCAAACAGTATCTTGGAAGCTGAGCAAAAATGTTCTGTTGCATATCGACAAGCGTTAGAGCACTGTTCTTATTTTCCATTACTGCCATGATGCAGAACAGTAAAATTGATGTATCCAATTACATGGTTGAAGATTTTTTGTCCCGCAGAGAGCTACACACATACAAATTTAGATAATATACCACAGCGTTAGAGGGTAATTTACTCTAGCTAGAATATCAACTGATACAATCAATACAAATCTAATAATTCCAAATCTAATACATATAAAAGAAGAGTGTTATTATTTCCTTTGGGTAACCGTCAAGTTGTATTGAGACTATGTTGCAATCTGCAAGTAGACGCAGGTAACTTTAATGATGTCAGCGACCTAAACATGTGCAACAGGGCGTGTTCCTTTTTGTAATACTTCTTTTATATATATATTTATACACACACTTCATATACATATTCTCATAATGTTTAACCAACAGAAATGATAAACAATCTAGTTCTCAATTGTACAAACAAAGCTTACACATACTACATGAATGAGTCAACACTTGTATGTCATGATGAACGAAGATGAACAGAACGGCCTTGGTTCTCATCGTATGTTTTGGTGATAGTGGGATTAACATCCCTGTTCTCCAGGACACATTTATGTTTTGCTCATCATGTTGTTGTCATCATTGAAAATGAAGCAAACTGAAAAGAAGGTGTTCCATTTGTCAACGCAAATAATTTTTGCAGCCTTGTAGCCTCCTATGGAAATGTATGGCCATAAATGATAACATGTTGCCATAATCCATAAAAAAAAGAAAAACAATGGCACACATCAAACAAACATATTTCACAGATTCATAAGTTGTTTTTTTTTACAAATAATGCAGCATACAAAAAATGACACATGCAAGATGTTCGCGGTTTACATTGACGTGTTCAGAACAAATGATGCGGTCACATAATCATATAATTTTTTGCAGAGGAACCGAAAGTCACAAAAACCCACAAGGTTCTCTGTGTTCTCTGTATATGCTGGGGGAGCGGCTCCACAAGTCTGACCCTCACACCGGGGTGGGCTGATGGACGCAGTGACGGCCGCTCAGAGTGAGACGCCTCAGCGAGCGCGTTCTGAAGGAGCCCTCGGGGTGGAAGGTGTCAGGCTTGTCCTCGCACCGGAACACCATGAGGAAGCCGTTCCTGTAGTTCTTGTTCATCCAGCCGTACAGCACGGGGTTGGTGAAGGTGGAGCACATGGCCACGATGTGGAACAGCGTGTAGATGAGCTTGTACTCCTTGAAGCGCAGCACCAGGTCCAGGTCGCTGGCCAACTGGAACACGTGGAAGGGCAGCCAGCACGTGGCGAACACCACCACCACCAGCGCCAGCATCTTGGTGGTCTTCCTGCGGCGGCGGACGCTCTCGCTGTGGCTGGCGGGGCTGATGTGGTTCTTGAGCTTCAGCCAGATGCACACGTAGGCGTAGCTGATGACCGCCAGCGGCAGGATGAACTGCAGCAGCAGCATGGCCAGGCTGTAGATGACGCCGTCGCGGCCGGTCCCGTGCGGCCACTTCTCGGAGCACACGGCGATGCGCAGGTCGATGGAGGGGATCTCCTCGTGGCGGTACTCCCGGAAGATGGCGAGCGGCGCGGCCAGCACGGCGGAGATGGCCCAGGTGAGGGCCATGATGAGGAAGCTGGTACGCCAGGTGAGCCGCTGGCCCAGGTGGAAGACAATGCAGCGGTAGCGCTCCAGCGCGATGACGGCCATGGTCAGGATGGACACGTGCACGCTGAGCGCCTGGGCGTACGGCACCGTGTGGCACAGCACGGCGCCGAACTTCCACTCGTCCAGCAGCGTGTAGACCAGCGTGAAGGGCAGGCACAGCGAGTCCACCAGGAGGTCCGCCAGCGCCAGGTTGGCGATGAAGAAGTTGGTGACGGTCCGCATGTTCTTGTAGCGTATGATCATGTAGACCACCAGGGAGTTCCCCAGCAGCCCCAGGAGAATGATCAGCGAGTAGGCCGCGATCAGGATGACCTGCACCCCGAGGTGCTTGGTGACGTCGGAGCCAAATCCGGGCCTGTGGAAATCCATACTGGAGTTGCCCGGAGCCGGTGGCCAGTGGTAGCTCACGGTCTCCGTGGCGCCCTCCTCCCCCCCTGTGGCGTTTGATGAGTCGGTGGGACTCATTGTCATCAATAGCCGGTGCTCAGCGTGTCACGCACCTGAGGGTTGAAGGCAAGGAGTCGCTTAGTCCTCGTGCGGATGGTGTATCAAAGATTAGATAAGATAAGATAAGTTCGTCCTTTATTAATCCCCCGTAGGAGAAATTCACAAAAGATAAAGAGAATGCAGTAATTGATAAGCCAAATGAACTCTAATAACAGCCACAGTCCCAGCGGTTCTAACATGGGAAGCAGAGATCGATTTCAGCCCTCCCTATAAGAGCTTTATTTGTCATTCTCAGATATGGGAATGAAATGTGTTCTCTGCATTTGACCCATCCTATGGTACATAGGAGCAGTGGGCTGCTATGTTCAGCGCCCGGGGAGCAAGTTGGGGTTCAGTGTCTTGCTCAAGGACACTTCAACATGCAGACAGTTTGGAAGTGGGGATCGAGGGGATCGAACCGCCGACCCTACGGTTAGTGGACGACCCGCTCTGTCCACCAGCTCTACCCACTGAGCTACTGCCGCTCCCTATTGTGGCATTATTCAATTTCGTTCACATCAAGATATTAAACAATAACAGATCACGTGTTGTGGCCGTCTTCGAAGCCACGCGAAAAGGTCGGCACGCTGTGGTTATGAGTGTCAAGATTTTAGATCAGAAAATGTATTCGATTAGAAAGGACAAGGACAACGCTGATGCGTTGCCTTTTTATGAAATACACATTGGATGGGAGACGTCATATATTGAAAAGCTTGATTTCAGCCAGCTATCAATCGCGTCGCATCTCTTTTTTTGCACATGTTTTCTATACTGCACAGAGATGAGTCACTTTATGCTAAAACTGTTTGTTGTCCTCTTTCTGTCTTAATAACCACTTGTGCCCTTTTAAAGGCAAATGAACCATCCAGTTGCAAACAAAATAATCAACCGTAACTGGATCACACAGTGGCCATTACAATAACTACTTCAAACAAAGGTATAGTCTACTTCTTAACAAAGGAATGGAGCGAGTAACAGTATCTGTCTTGTAGTTGATGTGATGTAGTTTTTAACTGTAGCTTGCTCTTTGCTCATTATTTGTGACATTTTTTGTGACAGCTCTGCCCTCAGAATACAAAAGGTGGAGAAAGCTGGTAAAGATCTTTCTGAATCCATAAAATAATGAGCATCTGTCACCTATGTTGTATATCTCTGCATTGAGATAATGACATTGGAATAGTATATCCCCTTATTGGATTAGATTGATTTGTCTGCTGTTCGGCAGGGAACAGGGGAAATTACTTTGTCTAATCTCATGTGAGTTGCACTTTTGGTCAAATAAATAGAAAAATGGGTGTTGATGAAATTGAATGAATGAATATGGAAAATCCACAGCCTTTTACATAGCTGCACACTTCCTCTGCATGCAAAGGGAGGTGACGTCTCCAAGAGGACACATGTCATTAAATAGAGCCATTCAATGACTTGCAAATGAACACATATACACACCACAGGGATTTTATGATCATAACAAAAATGATAGCATGATAACTGTCATGTGACCTGCCATGGCACTTACCTGTACTTCCACATTAGTCAAAGGTGAAAACACACCCGAGTGCCTCAGATATATTAAGGTTCATGAAGCCTGCGATGTAGATGAAAAACGTTGTTTCATAAAGCCGTCCGATTAACATGGTACTTGAAGCCAGTCTGTACCATTGAGGAATACACGAGGATCAGTTGAGTCCTTCCAAGACAAATTGTTGCTTCCCAATTGTGGTAAACATCGACATCAATTCTGCGTGTCGTTCTTGCGCGAATGTGAACCGATGTCAGTGGAGTCGCCGGTGGTTGATGCGTAATTTGTCCAGATTTAATTTATGAGGCACTTTCAATCCATATATTTGCATGCAAGCTATCACATTCCTGTGACAAAGTACAAATGAATCTTAAGCGTTGTCTTTCAGCCAAGTAGTATACCTAATAAATGATCCCGACCTATATTTGTCGTCCGCTTTAACCACATCAAAATTACGCACGCGATACTACCTACAGACTACGCATTTACACGGTCGCGCACGAAAAGTCAATCACCCTGTTGAGTAGATGACAGAATTCTTCCAAGGGAATGGCAAACGTGTTCGTGTCAAGTCCGTCCACATTTATGGCATCCATTCCGCGTATTCATTAACTCACCTTTTCGCACTATATTTCCCTTTGCAACGGATCTTGACTTTCGCAAGGTGCGAAACAACCTCTTAGCTCCTCCCAAAGTGTGTGGAGTGCACATTTTGGTGAGACTGTGCGCTCCTGAGTTAAGTCCATAACATCGAGGATATAGTGAGGATGCGGGGCTTAGTGTTCAGGGAAATCATCTGATTAATGAAATCGCAGTTACTGGCCACACGTATCAATAATGCCACATTCATTAAACACTAATTAACATTAGTTAATGCAGTAATAAGTACTAACTAACAGTTAAGTTAAGTAATGGTCTAGTAACCATTTACGCATGGTTATCACATTTACTAATGGCGTCAATGTTAACTAAAGTATTTTTTAGACATAATTTAATAGGGTTAGGGTTAACCCTTACGCCAACCCTAAGTTAATGCTACATAATTATGCTTATTACTGAATTAAGTAATGTGAACGAATGGTTAATTCATGTACCCTTATTTTCAAGGGCTACCCAGTTACTTTTATTTCAGTGGGGCTTCATTACCTTCATTATTACATTACCATTCATTGAGACGCATTGCCTTATTCATCTTTCTCTGTTGCATTGTACTTTGTAAGATCTGAACAACATATAACAACACAGTGACGTCAACAGTCTATTTGTCCACTATTTGTATCGCCACGACACCTGTTACCATTCACTTATGTTTTTCATTATATGGCAAATCAGACAAGATCCGGGTGAAGTTCACTTGAACAAACTCAGAAAATCAGCTATATCAGCAATATCCATATCAAGAAAGTGCTTTGGGTCAATATAGTCTCACATCACAGTAAAGAAAAAACATTTCAGAAAGATAAACTTTATGGGTTGTTGTTTTTTTTTTGTTTTTTTTTTTGGGGGGGGGGAATAAAAAGTCTGATCTTTTCGGACGATAAAAAGTAAACAGGTTGCAGGCCTACTTGCTTCGTGGCACTCGCTATTACCATATCGTCTACCACAACACCCAATTTCCAATGATGAGGTTTTTCATGAGAACCTCTCAGAGTACAAGGTACAAATGATAAGAGCAACTCTCAGTATAGGCCACTAATTGCATTTGACTACGTGCCTATTCCCAACCGTGTTCCAAAATGAATGTAAAGGATTGTCGAGGACCATTGTGAGGGACACTTACCGCACCGGTTTGTGTGGGGCACTTTGCTTCGAGTGATTCATCCAAATGGCAGCGTGTTTCGCCCAGGCACCTTTCTCTCTCAATCAACCTTTCCATCAGATGCTTTGCGTTTATCCTGCCTGTATAGAGTGGAGCGTGGCGCCTCCTTCACGCACCGTGGAAAGCCTGTAGCCTTCTTTTCACACACCACACTACTTTGCTGCTACTCCTCTTATAGGTTCCCTTTTTACAGCCTGGCAGTGAATGAGTGAGAGCGTAAGCCGGCAAGTGAGGATGATCTAGGGAGAACCCTGCATCTCTCGTGCTTTATATTCACCTTGAGCTTTGACTGATTTTTTTTATCACTCTCAAAGGAGCAGAGGGATACCTGTGAATATTTGATTGCGCCAAATTAGGTAGTCAATTAGAATCCCCATGTGTACATTATTGTTTAGCCTGTTAAGCCTGCTGATTAAATTATACATGGCACGATATTATTATCTGATTTAGGATCACTAGTAAACCTTGTGAATTAAGTTAATTAAGTTAATTAAGTTTTTTTCTTGCTCTTTGGGGGGCACCCCACAACCATACCCACGTATGGCTATGGGGTGTCATAAACATATTGCTGCAAAGCCCCTTGGGACTGTATGGGCAAACAAAACGGACTTGACTTGACTTGACTTAAATTGACTGACCAGTCCCTATCAGTCTATATATAAATAATCAGGGTCATGCATTATTACCAAAACACGGCTTGAGTAATTTTTTAATTCTTTTTTACAAAGTAACCATCCGCATGAATGACGGCAGAGTGTTTACTTTGTAACGCTTGACAAGACGTGTGGACCAATCAGAGGACGCGGTGCGCTCGGGGCGTGCGCAGTACACAATGTTCCCTCTGTGTCCGCTCCAACCTGAAGCAGCGGCTCTGTTGAACATCACTGCCCAGGACAAGACGGGGAAACTTTAAAGTGGTTCTATTTGGCAAACCCGGTCAGTAAGTGAATTAACGCGGCAACAAAAAGCGTATTGTATCCCACATGTTGAACGATCAGCGTCGCTGCCCGAACAGCCCTTATTAGGCTGACAGGCTGCACCCTCGATAACGCGACTAGTGCTAGCTTTGTTGTTATAATAGCATAATACACTGTCATGCAAAATATTGACTCGCTGACACTGCAGTGAAACTCAGTAACAAATGATCTCGTGCTCGATCACCAGGCTGACCCCCGCAAGTCGTTTTACTCCCAATACTTTTCGCTTTCACTTGCTATCAACATCGAGGCCTTCATGGATAGAGACGAGTTGCCAGCGGCCACGTATTGTTTACACTGAATATCTATCAGGACAAATCGTGATTGTTATAGTATTATATCTCCAAAACAACTTTTGCTCCTTCTCCAGGGTCTGTTGTCACTACTGTGCCATCACATCGCAACATCATCGGTGCACCATGGCGCTGTCTGCGTCTCATACAGGCAGTCTACGGGAGGACCTGACGTGTGCGATATGCTGTGATTTGTTCCGAGACCCTGTCATGTTGCCATGCATGCACCACTTCTGCAAGAACTGCATCTCCAGATACTGGAGAGGTGTACAGGGGTGTGTGAGCTGCCCACAGTGCCGCAAGGAGTTCAGCTCCAAACAGTTTCACACCAACTACTTGGTGACGGCCATGGTGGAGAAGGTCAGAGCCAGCTCTTCGGACAGCTACATCAAAAATATAGAGGTGGGCTATTGCATTACTTGTTAACTTGTGTCAGCAATGCAGAGTAGATGTGTTCAGCTCTAATGGGAATTCTGACAGGTGCCTCGTCTTTGTTCATTCTGGGTGTTCTGTAAGTATTGGCTGACAGATTAATTATCAGTTGACATAAGAAGGTCTACGTTAACCTGACACGCCAGATGGTTCTGTTAGACAGAACTTTCTGGGAAGTCATCCATGGAATGGTATTTTCAAAAAATAAAAAACTTGGCAGGCGATTGGATGAACCATCTGTCCATCACACATCACGTAGATGACCTAGTTCTTCACAGGACATCGATTGATCTGAACCACTGTCTTCTCATTGTTGGAATGAGCAGTTACACTTGATGGCTGTCCACCATGGAGGTCTCCACAGCTGACAAAGATGCTTTTGCTTGTCTTCAGAATGGTGTTGATCAAATGATCTCGATCGATGAAATTAAATGATAGCTGCGATACCTCCCTCCTTTAAATTGCTGTGAGCAAAGGTCAACGGCCTCTCATTTCAACTGTATTGTAAATATTTATGATGACCACGTGGCTATCCCCAAAGCATGTGTCAATACGATCTGTTGTTATGCAGCTCTTGTTTTGCAAATGCTTTTTTGTTCCATTTGCTCAATCAGAAACAACTGAAAGAGTCATTGGAAAGCCATCTCCTGAAGAAAGAAGAGTTCTTCAACATAATCCAAAGGGACAAGGAGAAGATGGACACCATAAAGGTACGCGGTCAATTTGACTGGAAGGGGATAGCAGCACTTAGCAGATAAGGTTGCTCCTATCTGTCCTAATGGCTATATTGGGTGATGCTTGCTGATAAAGTGAGTGCCTAGATGTGTGAAACAGGTCTTCACAAATGAATGCTTACCTATCTTTTGCCTCCACGGTCCTTTAAATATCACACTGGTTTGTGTGTGCAGTGATGTTGTGTATAGAAAACGTAAGTCTGGGCGTCATTAACCCCCGATTTTGTGACTGCGGACTTGAGTTGTGTTTTGCAGCAACTGTAATTTAAACTGTAATGTAAACTGTAATTTAAAATATCGTCTGTCCAATTCGCTCTCACAATGTTTGCAGTGGTTCTTGGGTCATCTCCAAATAGTTGGGATAGCGAGACCTCATCTAACCTTGGGCAGTCGTTTGATTGGCTTCCAAAACAGTTTCCAAAACACACGCGATAACGGCACCTGCGGCACTTACCCCTCCGATGCGGACAGGGGGTCTGGTCAACTCGCAGGCAGATTGGATTTGCATTGCGTAATTGGATGCACCTGATGTTGGGTCCTTGACGGCCCACAGCTCCAGTGTTTTGTCCTTCAACCGGCTGTGTGTTTCTCTTGCTTCAGAGGGTTGGAGGCGAGCTTCAGGCCCGCGTCCAGGCGGAGTTCCGTGCTCTGCGACAGCTCCTCCGGGAGGAGGAGGCCTGCGTGCTGGAGCAGCTGATGCGCGAGCAGCGGGAGTTCACGGATCAGCTGCAGCGCCACCTGGAGGCCAGCAGGGAGGCCGCCAAGGAGCTGGAGCAGAACATCCAGGTGCTGCAGCAGGCCTCCGTGGCCAGTGAAAACACCGCGCTGACCGAGGTGAGCACGTTTGCATGTACAGATGAGGAGTTTTGGCCCGTGCTACAGATGAGGACATTTGTTTGGACTGGAATTATAATTTCCGATGCTTTTTCCCTCTTCTTTCTTTTCCTTTTTCCTTTTTCAACATAATACCATCTCAGACTCGAGGAAACCACATATGGGCATCACCGAGTACAAACGCACACAACCAACAGTCAATATGCAGTGAAAAAAGGGAGATGTAAAATAGAACAAACTCAGTAGATTACTGATACTCTTCCTGTATCATTTGTGTACTGTTAAAACGAGACCACCAACTATAACATCATCAGATTAGGTAACTCAATTTTGATTCGTCAGTTGTGCTCGTCTCATTTCAGAATAGCGCTAATGCAGTGTAAATCTTGTTTTTTTCCCCTCCATCCCCCCCGTCTCTCTTAGCTGCCACAGATAAGGTAAGCAATAACGACGTTACGTTTGATAGACGGGTGTTTGATGTGCACTCACACATGACACACTTATTGGATTATCATTTCTATTTGTGTGCAGGTAGTGACAACTGCACTGTGCACCAAATGGCCGCCTGCGTACCTGAAAGTGTGTGTTTGCATTTCGCCAGGCTGTGCTCGCAGGTGGAGGCGGCGCCGGAGCCGGACATGAATGCTTTCAGTGTGAAATACACGGCGCCGTTGCAGTACATCACCTGGCGGAAGATGTTCAAGTCTTTAAAACCAGGTAATGCTCTCCCTCAGGCGCTGGCCCTTTGAGACCCCTGCACGAAAGAGAAACAACTGCGTGAGCAGTAAAACCAAAGGGAGAATCTCCGCGCAGGCCGTAGATTTGGACTGTAACACACCCACATCAGCGGCCGCTAACAAGTGTTTTACATTATAACATTGACCCCGAGTCTTATCTCACAAGTATTATTATCTTATCTCCTGCATTTGTTTCAACCCCCGTGTCCCTTAAACTCCTCATAGGTCCGGCCCCGTTGACCTTTGACATGGACACCGCCCACCCGAGTGTCTACATCTCCAGGGACAAAATGGTGGCGGTGGAGTACGGCGGCGGCGGCCTGATGCCGTACAAGCCCAGCCCCAAGCGCTTCCTGCGGTGCGTCAACGTGCTGGCCGCCGAGGGCTTCCAGTCGGGCCGACACTACTGGGAGGTGGGCGTGGGCGCCAAACACAAGTGGGACCTGGGCGTGGCCTCGGAGGCGGTGGACCGCAGCGCCCGCGTCAAGCTCTGCCCCGAGAGCGGCTACTGGACCCTGAGGCTGCGCAACGGCGGGGAGTACTCGGCGGGCACCCAGCCGTGGACGCGGCTGCCGGTCCACTCGCCGGCGCCGCCGCGGAGGATCGGCGTCTTCCTCGACTGCGAGGAGCGGCGGGTGTCCTTCTACGACGCGGACAACATGAGCCTGTTGCACTCTTTCGCCGACGGTCCGAGGGGCAGGGTGTACCCCTTCTTCAGCCCCTGCATCGCCGACGACAGCCAGCGACCCCAGCCCATTCAGCTGCTCCATCACCCCCCCGTCTCTTTGAGTGTCTAAGTGCAGTGTCTGGCGCGGGGGCGGTAAAGAAGACGCTTGGCTCGACTGAGTGGTCCATTCTTCGCTCAGGACTGAGGACCTTTTGTAGCCGCACTCACAGCTCACCAAGCGTCGCCAGGGTTGTTGCAGTCAATAGTGCGTTATCTTGCGCGAGCCTTTGTTGTCGTCTTCACCCATTGTTATCAGTCAATAACTCACATTGCCTCGCAGCTCTTTGTTCTATAATCTGGACCTTGGATTTCAGGGTCTTTTGCAAATATACAGTATATACACATCGCTTTGCTATATATATTCCTTTTGCATCCAAAAGGCGAACAACGGAACGTCTCGGAAAGACTGGGAAACGTATAATCCCACGCCTAACCTAAATTGTATGAAAATAAACTTCGTTGTGTGGCCTGCCAAATTCTAAAAGCCACTTATAGTTAAAGTGCTTCAGCACTTTACGGAACACTAGTAATTACATTCCACTGATTTGTCAATGTTCTTTTAATATAATGGCTGCTGATGATCAGAATTCTGCCAAACAGTGGACTCAATTCAGCCCGTGGATTTCCATTGGTTGGAGGCGTGCAATGAATAACATCATAGAAACACAAAGCAAAATGTCCAAATTACTTTGCCAATTACTTTGAAATATTGTTGGAAGCATTTCGGACCTTTGCAAAAGCATTTTGATTACTAGAGTACTCATTCATTGCATGGAGGTATTGAAAGTCAAATGCTCTTGACTTTAGGACTTTTTTTTGTCCTGACCTTGCCTTACTTTTTTGTTTTACTTGAATAATTGGTTCAGAAAGAGTTGATTGCAAAGTATTGACTTTTTGCAGTACTTTACGGGCATTTTGATTACATTTTCCTTGTGCCAATTTAAATGTAAACTACAAACTCAATTAAATGTATTATTACATACAATCAATCAAGCATTATTCTGTTGTTTCTCATTATTGTAGCTTCTCATCTCAATTGTTGTTTGCTGGTGAAATGTTGACTTTTAGCAAACACTTTGCATGGGATGTATTGCATCCCCATATCTGATGAAGGAAAGTTTATTATAGATTTAAATCATCGTTGGAAAACCCCACCATTGCTATGACATCAAAGGACAATGCTCGCATGATATTGCAACACATAATTTTTGCACTTCACTTTGAGAACATGGCCTTTTTTCCCAGGCTTATGGCTCCCAGGTGACCTTGCTTGAAATATGCAAGGATGATTAAGTGAGTCACTCAAAAAGATCAACAATAAAGCATCCTGTGTGTGTGTGTGCGCACGTGTGTGCATGTGGCAAGGTTGGCGGGCGGGGGGGGGGGGGTTGTTTGACAGTCCTGCACCTGGCGTGGAAGTTCTGAACACATCTGAGCCATCCCTGACACTTTAACTGCGAGGATGGGCCGTGTCCTGCGGTTATCTCTGCAAACACACCAGCCCACCAATGTCCTGTTTCCCTTGCCCGGTGAGAGGTCAGACACACAGCGAAAGAGCGGGGGCTGCTTGACGGGCCTCTGGGGGTAACGCTGCGCAGGATACTGTAGCCTCCTCTGCAGACTGGGGAAGTGCTACAACGACTGTCAGACCACATACAGCATGTGTGCTCCCACTGATAGCATGCAGCGAGCTCTGAATGAAGGGCAGAAATCACCACAGACTGAAAACAATCACTCTCTGAAACTGATGTCTATCTCCAGCCATGGCGGTCACGGCGTTGAGTCAGTCGAAAGTAACTCTCGCTAACGTTGTGAGTTGCTGGTGTTTGGAGTCCAACCTTTAGTCAATGGAATAATACAGAATAATACAGAATTGGACTGTTTTGAAATCAAATTAGGATTTGGGTGAAATGCTGCATAAATGTAGGTTAGACTCTTGGATTGTTGGAGCAAAACAAACACATGCTCTTCAGTCTCCCGCAGCCCTGCCCGCTACAGATGTTGCACCGTGTGCATTCGGGCCTGTTTCGTTTGACGAGCATCAGACAACACCCAATGTTCACGCCATATTATCTCTTTTTCAGACGATATCATCCATATCGTCCGACGTGCGGGGCTGTTGATGAGGGTCCATGTGAACGAGGGGCGGCCGATACGCGAGTGGGTCGCATGCATTTTCCACATCCTTCCCAGGATGACACCAGTGGATCCGTAATGTGTTTCCTGGCCAGAGGGCCGGCCGGATGGTCTGGTGGCCCTTCAAGGACGAGTCCTTGAGCTCTTTCAGCTCCCCCCCCCCCCCCCCCCCCCCCCCCCCCCCCCCCCCCCCCCCCCCCCCCCCCCCCCGCGGCCCCCCCTCCCCCCCCCCCCCCCCCCCCCCCCCCCCCCCCCCCCCCCCCCCCCCCCCCCCCCCCCCCCCTGCCCCCC
>OMKI01008298.1:0-14684 GCA_900302315.1 Phycis blennoides
CGGTGTTTATAAGGCCGGGTCCACACTACACCTTAAAAGCCATCATTCCTGTTTAAAAAAAAAAACCACGAGCTTGCATCGCACTCTCATGAATAGTATCTAGTGGCATTCTCTTCTATAGACGTGAACACATTTCAAGAGACTGATGCCAACCTTTTTCTAAATATAACATCAAGGCCTGGGATCTCAAAATGCACGCATAGTATTTGCAATGGAAAGACGAGTTACCCCCCCCCCCAAAAAAAATGAAAAGGTACGTTTAAAACTTAAAAGGGTGATTTTGCAAAGTGAATAAAAAAGAAGCAATGTTTAACTGTATGCAATTAGCTTTGATGCAGAGCGCGGTGACGGCGGCGGTGGTGGTGGTGGTGGTGGTGGTTTCATATTTTATAGGTGATCCTTAATGTCAGGAAGACCTACGGTTCCGCGGGCAGAACAGGCGTTCTAGCACAACGAGTGCTCCGATTTCAAAAAAACATCTAAAATTACCAAACATCTTGGTACTTTAGCGGCCGGCACACTGACGAGTGCACGCGCTCACAATGGAGCTTGCCAAAATGAGTGATGTTGTACAAATAAGGTAAATTAGTCTCCGGCACACAAAAAAAACAAAAAAAAAAAAAAACACACAAAGCACACCAATATAATGTGGGTGTTGTTTTTCAGAGCTCGCTACATACCTTTTCTCGGAAATTCATTACACAAAAACTAAACAAGGGCCAGGCTGCTACGGGTCGAAAGTAATTGCCTCACATTTTTAATGCATGGGAATTGGAACGGTCCAACGTGGGGAAGGAACAAACACCTCTTTAAAATGAGCATTTTTCCTTGCACGGCCACAAGCCAAAATCGTATCCCTAAACGTAAAGCTATATGTTTCTATAGTCCAAAAAACAAAAAAGGGTTGTTTGTGTTGGCAATTCTGAGACATGTTGCCTGATAACGCTCCCATACAAAATGGAATTAATGGTGGAAACTCTGGGATATTTTTACACACATTTTGTGGCTCTTTTCTCATATGTCCTTGTATCTGCAGACAGCACAGCACAGAAAACACAGCTGGTATCACAATTCAGATCGACCAAAACTGACAATTCTTTTCATTCTTTCAGTGCCTGTCAGCAAAAAACAGCCATTGTTGACCGAAGAGATACAGAAACAATCACGTTGCCATGACCAGCCACATCCGTCCCACCATCCACCTAGGATGGTGTAATGGGTAGGGTGTTCGGCTCCCAGCCAAAAAAGGTACTTGGTTTGATTCCCACTGCCCACACAGTATACAGTGGCTAGCAACAGTATTCATCCCCCTTGAACTTTTCCATATTTTGTCACGTTACAGCCACAAACGTAACGTTTTCTATTGGGATTTTATGTGATAGACCAATACAAAGTGGTGCATAATTATGGAGTAGAAGGAAAATGATACATGGTTTTCTTGGTTTTTTTTTTTTTTACAAATAAAAACCTGAAAAGTGTGGTGTGCAAAAGTATTCAGCCCCCTTTACTCTGCCACCCCTAAATAAAATCCAGGGCAACCAATTGCCTTCAGAAGTCACCTTATTAGTAAAGAGAGTCCGCCCGTGTGTAATCTAATCTTAGTACAAATACAGCTGTTCTGTGAAGGCCTCAAGAGGTTTGTTAGAGAAGTTTAGTGAACAAACAGCATCATGAAGCCCAAGGAACACACCAGACAGGTCAGGGATGTGGCGAAGTTTAAAGCCCTGCTTTAAACTTCACCACATCCCTTAGGTTATAAAAAAATATCACCAAGCTTTGAACATCTCACGGTGTTCTCACTGTCCATCATCCAAAAATGGAAAGAGTATGCAAAGCAAACCCACCAAGACATGGCCGTCCACCTAAACTGACAGGTCAGGCAGGGAGAGCATTGATCAAAGAAGCCGCCAAGAGGCCCATGGTAACTCAGGAGGAGCTGCAGAGATCCAAAGCTCAGGTGGGAGAATCTGTCCACAGGACAACTATTCGTCGTGTACTCCACAAATCGGGCCTTTATGGAAGAGTGGCAAGAAGAAAGCCATTGTTGAAACAAAGCCATAAGAAGTCCCGTTAGCAGTTTCGCCACAAGCCATGTGGGGGACACTGCAAACATGTGGAGGAAGGTGCTCTGGTCAGATGAGACCAAAATGTAAGATTTTGGCCTCAATGCAAAACGCTATGTGTGACGCAAAACTAACACTGCACATCACCCTGAACACACCGTCCCCACCGTGAAACATGGTGGTGGCAGCATCATGCTGTGGGGATGCTTTTCTTAAGCAGGGACAGGGAAGCTGGTCAGAGTTGATGGGACGATGGATGGTGCCAAATACAGGGCAATCTTGAAAGAAAACCTTGACAGTCTGCAAAAGACTTGAGGCTGGGGCGCAGGTTCTCCTTCCAGCAGGACAACGACCCTAAACATACAGCCAGAGCTACAATGGAATGGTTTAGATCAAAGCATATTCATGTGTTAGAGTGGCCCAGTCAAAGTCCAGACCTAAATCCAATTGGGAATCTCTGGCAAGACTTGAAAATTGCTGTTCATAGATACTCTCCATCCAATCTCACTGAGCTTGAGCCATTTTGCAAAGAAGAATGGGCAAAATTTTCAGTCTCTAGATGTGCAAAGCTGGTATAGAAACATACCCCAAAAGACTTGCAGCTGTAATTGCAGTGAAAGGTGGCTCTACAAAGTATTGACTCAGAGGGGCTGAATGCACGCCACACTTTTCAGTTTTTTATTTGTAAAAAAAAAAAAAAAAGGTGAAAACCATGTATCATTTTCCTTCCACTCCGCAACTATGCGTCACTTTGTGTTGGTGTCTATCACATAAAATCCCAATAAAATACATTGACGTTTGCGGTTGTAACGTGGCAAAATGTGGAAAGGTTCACGGGGTATGAATACTTTTGCAAGCCACTGTATATGTAGAGGCCTTGCAATATGTTCACACCTGCGTTGAATGTACATTGCATTAAATATGCAAGTGACTGAATTACTATACATCCATATCATTTATTGCATAGTAGCATAGGACGAAGTATGACCGTCAAATTGATCTGAAAAATCGATTCTGCAGACTAAGGCTAAAGTGACAGATGTGGCTGCGAAGCACAAGGGAAAGTGTTTATTTGCCGCTGATCACTAGACGAGTCGATAGGTGGGAGCCAAAGAATAATACATTGTTCTTTTGGTCATTTTCTGGATGATATTGACGGCCAAACAGACGAACAAATATAGCAAATTAATTGCTCTATTCTTTGGACCGGTCCAGCCTTTAAAGCAGAGAAGCAGAAACATTTAAAACCAGATGCACTATTGACTTTACATCAAGTGGGATCAAGAGCGGTGGACCAATTCACAAGAATAGCATTGCAAGTGTTAAGTTAAAGCTGGTCTTATGCACCATTGAGAAAACCAAAAGTTTCCCTCGTCAACAAATAACAATCGCTTTCTCTTTTTAAGTTAACGGTAAAGCCTTCTACCTCTCTGCCATCCCACTCTCTATAACTATACCCAAAAGTACCTCTGGGCATTAATTTAAATCCATCATTGTCCATTTTAATGGGGTTTGTGTTTGCCTGACATGACGGCGTATTGGTTTGAATTACTTTCTTTATACCTTCTCTTTACAAAGCAATAATAATTAAATAACAAAAAGCCAAACTTTCTCCTCTCAGTCTGCACAGACACATAACAAAGTTAAATTCAAATTTGGAATAGGCTGGTGGGTAGACTTAATGCGTTAGACATCCTGCACAAGTTCAAATCACGGACGTTCTTCCCCAACAATGGCTTGGCCGTGCGTGTCTTTGTGCAACGTTTCGCTAACAAGATTCTGGGAAACTCAAAACGCAATAAAATAGATTTACAGTGGTATGTCCCCCTCAGAGGAACCGCTCGAGTCAAGACATGAAAGTGAGTTCAAAGCATTGATT
The DNA here is from genome assembly GCA_900302315.1 of Phycis blennoides. Classification (NCBI taxonomy): domain Eukaryota; kingdom Metazoa; phylum Chordata; class Actinopteri; order Gadiformes; family Phycidae; genus Phycis; species Phycis blennoides. The sequence continues at coordinate 3,943 of OMKI01008298.1, forward strand.
ACCTCCATTGTAAATATTGCCGTTGCAAGAAAAAAAGAATGCACATTTGAATTTTAATTAAATGTGTAAATGAATGGATAGAAATAGACCCCCCCACCCCCAAAAGGAAATCTATAAACATCAAATTAGGAGGTTAACATATGCACGTTTTGCTTCTTAAAGTTATGTTTGTGGACATATGCATAGATAATAACCACAATGTGCTGGGAACTGCACCAAGCCTCCTTAAAGTATATACTATAAAAGGGTTGGTTACAATAGAGACCATTTCTCCTCGATGCTGTTTTTCTGCAACCTAAAATAATTGCCCTATATATGGCCGGTATATTTTTACTCCTCGCCGCAAAAGGTACAAGGTACAGTATATTGAATTTTTGAACTTTGCTTATAATTTGATCCATTCTGCTACTTTACTTCATACACTTGCCAACCTGGGTTCTCTTTGGAGTCTCTAATCACCCTGTGGGAGGAAAGTAATCTGCAGTAACCTGACATTCACGTGATAGACACACGTCAAAGACTACCAGTTATGTCCCAGTAAGTTTCTTGAATGTTTTATGTTCCTTCACGTTTCACCCCACTGTCTGTCTGTCTGTCTGTCTGTCTGTCTGTGTGGGGTGGGCTACACTGCAACACTGTATATTCACAATATCCAGTGAAAAGTGGCACTGTCAAGGAATGACCAAAAAAAAATTGATTGGAGCCTGAATGCTTTGCTGTCAACCTCTGTTTTTAATCAAATGCACATTTCATGTCCTGTGCAATAAATGTCTCCCCCAAGATGGTGCGTACGAAACATACAACATTTCACAAAGCAATAATGCAGGGAAATGGATGACTCCCTCAATGAAGCGCGCACACGCACACGCACACACACACACACACACACACACACACACACACACACACACACACACACACACACACACACACACACACACACACACACACACACACACACACACACACTATAAACTGAACGTTCTGGAGAAAAAGAAACCGTGTCAGCTGGTAAAATTCCATTCGCCTACACGTTGAAACCACCACCTTAAAAAAAAAGAGAACCTTTTCAATCTATATGTTAATGACATGAATTAAAATTTAATAACAAGAGATATTGAAAAGCAGGGACTTGAATTACACCACAAAAAAAAAAATCCTGAAAGATCAGGGCCCCTAAAATTAGAAATTCAGGGCAGCTTCCTCCATCTGCAGCTAAGCCCTTGTAGGCTGGCAGATTAAATTTTTGATGAAAATCAAAATTACACTGCAGCTCTGAGGCAGCCGTGGCATACTAGGCTGCTATTGTGATTTATGGATTCATTAAAACCCCTGGGAGGTTCACCACCGCCCCCCCCCCCCTTCCCCTTTCACTCTGAGAAATAAGATTTGCTTTGCTGAAAAATTTGTATTTTCCGAAACATAAGCACTGAGCTCTGCTCAGCCTTTGAAAAAAAAAAAAAAAAAAAGAAAAAGAAAAGGAAAATAAGAAATGCTGTCTGTTTCTCTGTACATAACTACCGCGAGTAAACAGGCCTAATTTTTTATAGCTGCGGCAATGAATGTCCCTATGCATTATTCATGAGAGCAATAAGGTTGATTTTTAAAAAGGGAACGGTAGGCAAAATATGTGCAGAATGCACAGAATTCTTTTTTTTTTTTTTTATGCATCAGCCTCAAAGCCTGAAAAGCCTTTCCCCTGGAGCATAATTTAAGTGATGCCATTTTCTAACACGCCTTGGAGAATACTAAAAAGTATAAGCCCTAACAACAGTTTATGGTTGTGTTGAAATACGTTGCTTCGTTTACAACTAATTACACACACACACACACAAACGCATCTGGAATAGTACTTAGCAGTGAGACAGACTTAGCTTAACGCTGTGTCTTACATTGTCGGCGACAGAAAATGTGTACTACACATAAAACAAAAAAAGGCACACACATGTGACAGATACCATCCCGCTATGTTAATCAACCATTTAGAAGCGATGGCCCCACTGTTTCAATGTTGCTGATGCCATTGGTTCTCAAATAAGCACTGGGTATGAAGACGCCACGCTGGACCCTAGCTCCTTAGTTGCCAGCTCCTTTTCTGAATGTCCCTGTTATATGACTGCAGTGACAACACTACACCGAAACCCTGAATTACGAAGTCGTACTGTCTGACCATAGCACGTCAGACATTTCCCTTGGCCATAATGATCTTCAAACCAACAAACTATGATTTGCCATATTTAATAGAGACCGCTTAAAGCAGATTCCGCTCAAAGCAGGATTTACGGTCGCGATGATGTGCGGTTCGCGCAGTGTGCAGCCAGTCCGCACACGGCCGCGGAATTTATAGTCGCCATGTCACCGTAACATTGCCGCTGAGACGCAGTTTGCGCACCGTGCTTCGGGAGCTTAAACATTGCTAACGTGCGTGACATGCAACAAATTGCAGTATGAGTGATGATGACGTCGTTTTTCGGTTTGCCCGGGCTTGCGCGGTTCACGTGCAGCGACTCTAAATGTAGGGCCGAGACGGCGTGGCTTAGCATCACAATTAAATAAGAGGGCCGGGAAAAAAAATACATTTTGCACCTCACGCATCAGAAATGGCCCTGAGAAAGGGAGGAAGTTTAAGGGTCGTCCAACGGAGCGAAATGAAAAAAGGTTTGGGTTTTGATCTGAATCTCCGTTCCTGGCAGGGTTTGTCTCATCTAAATTGAACTTTCCAGATCAGGAAATATGTAATTTGTTGAAATCATGTTCCAGGCGGACAATTGACCAGACAATTGAACAGACTGAAACAAACTATGTTAGGCTAGCCAAACACATGGAAACCTAGAGTCCCCTAAATGCCGTCATCAGTGTTAGTCCTGCTGCTTCTTTCTGCCTCTTTGAGCCATACTTAACTCTAGTTGACTGGCTTCACACATCTTGGACCTTTTTTAAGCAAATTACAGACTTCTTGATGTGGGAAACTCAATTTAAATTAGACAAACCCCCGCCAGGAACATGACATGGATATTCCGATCGAAATCAAAACCTTTTTTTAATTTAGCCCCCTTGATTCCCGCACAACTCTTTCGGTTCACTGAGGTCCAAATTGGCACGTGAGGTGACTTGACCTCTCCATTGCTGTCCCGTTTTGTTTTCGCAAGCTTCCCTAACAGAGCCACATAAAGTCACTGCAATCATTTAATTTGTGACGGAAATTTGTAATAAGGAGCTGGCAAATAGGGAGCCAGGTTCAGTCTCGTCAATGAGATTAACATTCCCCTCATGGAAGTCCTGTACGCTTCATAATGGTGGTCCTGTATGGCTCAATTGGTAGAGCGTGGAAATAATACTGCCAGGGTTAGGGGTTTGATTCCCATTGGGCACTCTTTTGAATAAGAGCCAGCAATGGAAATTCTTCGTCCCTCCATTTGCATAAAACCACTTCCATTCTTGTTAGGCCTGTGTTTTGTTTTGGTCCCATCATGGAAGTGAGAATTCAAATTTGTGATTGAACAAACAAAACATGAAAATGTCCAGTGTCATTTGTGTCCTTTACATTCTTAAGAGGAGCATAGTAAAATGGCCTGCAGCAAATTTAAGGGAGCATTTCTTTACAATGCAGTACAAAGCAAACTCTATTAGATGTATGTTGTACCAATAAGATTATTCCAATTAACACAAGACATCAACACTTACTGTATATACTCACTACACACACACACACTATACATATATATACATATATATATATGTATACATACATACATACATATCTTACCTGCACTCCACCCCTCTCGCACTGGCCCACTATCGTAAATTACCTCCTATATCATTTATATTGATGTTGCAATTTCTTCTTATGTTTATAGTGCAGGTCTGGCAAGTGCAGTAATAGAACATGCATCATTAATAGAACATGCGTACCTTTAAGCATCTAACTAGTAAATTTCGGCTTTATTAATAGTAATTAATAGCAACGGGCCTACAATTACATCTAATAAAGATGTTTATACCTACACAGTGATCGTTTTCATTAAATGATAAATAAATGCAGAAAATGGACGTCAACGCATGATCATAATGTCCAACAGCTTATAGAACGGACGATGTTATAGAATTGAGGAACAATTACCTTTGAAAACAAACTAATCTAATTACAATTTCTTAATTTTTTTAAATGACAACCTACAGGTGGCGCCAGAATCCAACTGAACTCAACTGCTAAATATATTTTCTTTTAATAAAAAAAAACATTTCTACATGGGACGTAATGTTACCTTGCGCGTTAACCGCTGTTAGTCCATAACACCTATCATGTATACTCAAATACAGAAAATGTTAATAAATAGTTAATATAAAAACGACCGTTTCATCAAATTTTCAGGAATTTCACAAAACATGGCTGCAGGAGGTTTTTGTGTTTGAGATTGTTCCACCCCTTCGCGTCCTTCATGTCACCAGTTACCAAAATACAACCAATATAGAAACCCCGTGTGATTTCCACAAGTACAGTAGGCCTACAAATACATCGCAATTGTTCGAGCCCATATGTAAACTTTATTTTAGAAAAAAAGCTGTCAAAAATCAACAGATTGAGAGTATTTGGGGATGTCTTGCAAACCCAGGACCCTATCGCGCTACATTTTCATCATCAGAGCAAGCCCGGCCAGACTGCACAATCAAAAGAGTGATAACACGACCTCGTTTAAAAAGAATAGGATGCGTGGAAAATCCAAAGTGCTCCGACTTACCTCCCGAAACGATGAAGATTACACGAGTCCGCTCAGCTGCAATTCCCCCCTTTCGACCAGCGGTGACTGCTGGCTGCACACAAATGCCTCTTCCAAATTTTTAATTAGTTAGTAGAAAATTCCAAATGTTCAAATTCAAAACAACGTCATTTCCGTCAACACTAACGCCGTTACATTTTCTAGAAAAGGTCGTGGCGTATGTGGATTTGTTTCCGCGAGGTTTCCATAGTCCGTGCAACATTCATTTTTGGACTACCACGGGTTTCTCTTGCAGTACACCTCCTGTGTGGAAATTTTCGTCCGCCATATACAAGGGCAGATTCCGAAATTGCAGCGCCGGGCGGCTATATTAGTCAACGTGAAAAAAAATATATAAATATATATTCGGAGAACAGAGGAAATAAATGGATGGACAACAATAACGTTACACTGGGACAAGGAAGATTGATGTAACACAAGTACAATAATGAGGTTTAAATGAGCATATTCACCCAGATAACACACTACCATAGTTGAATACATCACTGACATAAACCCTCTTACAGTATTTGTATTATATTTGTTTTGCAAAATGAAATGCCTCATCATAACATGAACACCCCCTGTACTTTCCCTATCTCCCTGCTGCCATATACTATATATCAGATTGCTTACATCAGTATTATATGTATTTTTATACGACTTACATCATAGCATTTACTCAAATCATCTAGTTGCATCATATACATAGAGTTACTATTGAAGAGAATGCAGAGACTTTAGTTGACTTTGCTGCATAATTAATATGGATTGTAGTGCAACCAAGGGATTTCTTTGACTGACCATCAAGTTTTCTAAATCAAAAATACAAAAAAGTACATTCCAATTGTTCTTTTTGTGTTTCGTTTGGGTTTGTTTTTTTTTTACATTCATTTTGCTTGTTATTTCGCTTTTGTGTAGTGTTTTTCACGTTCGTTATAGTTTCCACCTGTTACAGCCATATTATCAGACTTCGTCAATGTAAATAAGTTACCCACCAACCATGATTACGAAACTACAGGTAAGTTAGGGTGAAAAATAACAAATTCAGTTTTAAGAGCTCTTGAGACAAAATTGTCAGAGGGGGGAGGAAAAATATGAATAACAATATTAATGTGCAAATGGTTATTGTCCATAGACAAATATATTGCATTCTAGTATAACTTAGTTTGGCCTTTTAGTTCTGGACTAGGCTATGGGACATCAACGTCCCAACCAGTTAACATTTTAGGCTTTTGAGTTTTATCATAATTTACCAGACGTGTGATTATGCCGACATTGGTCTGACCCAATGCGTTGCATTTACCGGGTTTGCTCTCACCTCCGTTTGCGTTTGCATTTATGGTCGCAGCCAAATTAATAGTCTTCCTCCAGGCTCTCTTGACTTGTACAACGGAAGTGTTAGCTCTACATGCTGGCATGGTCCTTTTATCTTATCACGTATAAGGTGGTTATGTAAGAACTAGTAACCTGCCAGCGACGTCACATGCTAGGGTGTTCATTGCCTGCAAAATTACATGTTGTTTCCTGAAGGCCACCCCTAGTTAACCTCATATTATTAGTTAACCAAATATCATTGATCATAGTTTCAATAATGTGACATGTCTATAATATTTACATTTACCTTTTTAATTTAAACTAACTCACTGTGTAGGCTTTAATGATATATGTTCTGTACTTTGTTGAATTGAACATTTATATTCTTGTGTGACATCCTCACCTTTTCCATTTTATGCACACCTTATCGATCATCCCCCCCAAAAAATCAATGGCCAAAATCCATCAACACCAATATAAAAAGATTCACAAAGGTATATACACTATATATATATATATACAAGTCATTATGAGAAGTAACACAAGACATAATCAGATCCAGTCTGGAATAGTGTTATTGTTCAGTGTCTAGTCCAGCACAGAGAGGTGGTCGTCCTAGTGTACAGAGACACATTTGAGTAATGTATAGAAGAAGAGAGGACCTTTCGGTCTTTATTGGTCATTCTCAGTATTTTTTAGATATGGGAACGAAAGTTGTTCTCTGCATTTGACCCATCCTATGGTACATAGGAGCAGTAATACAGTAATACAGTAATACAGTAATACAGTAATAATAGTAATACATGAATCCAGTACAGGCAGAGTGACAGATACTGCCCCTAGATAATATAAGGAAGCAAACACCGTGTCAGACTAAGCATGACATCGCCACACCAATTTGCAAATTCCCATCTAGATTGTTTATGAAAATGCCTCCACGGCACTCCCACGAGGCCCCCGCCGGTGCAGTCGTCGTGTCAAACCCGCCCCCAAATTAGACGGTAATAAGCGGTTGTGATTGGCCCCCACCCAGGCCAGGTCTGCTCGAGCTCACAGATTTGTCTGGTTCCCAGGCTGATCACCGTGGGCATCAATGTGCACACATGATTTGGGTGGCTCCAAGGTTCAGATGAGGAAGTAGGCCTCCTGGTGAATGAACAAGGGCCAGGACTGCCACGGTCAGGGTTTTGGTTTACCAGCCCATCTTATTCATAATATTGCTGAACTTGATCACACACAACGTACAGCATGAGTCTTTCATTATATATATATATATATACAGTATATATAATTATTAGGTGACGTCCAACGGGGGTTCTGTCCCCTACGGGGGAGTTGGAAAGCAGTTCAATTGGGAACGACGAGGGAGTTGGTCTCAGTTGGAGTTGGTCTCATCAGCCATATGGAAACCTGAAACAAGAGAAGAAGAACACATATATTTGATTTGACTCAATTTCAGGTTACAGAAAACCTACAACATCCCAGAGGATGGTACTTGAAAGTGTAGGAAACCTATTTCCAAAGTGGACCAGGGCGTTAAAACACAGACATATCAAATCCCATACTCATCACGCCGTACAGTATATGGCTGTGTATCCTTAAGAAACAGCATGTCCCCGACCATCCTATACTATCGGCGGCATAGTATAGGATAGATGTCCCAATTATAAAGTTAAATTAGAAATCGAGACGCACACATGTACTCCTACCGCATACCCAAGTAACATTAGAAGTCCTAAATGTTTTCTCACGCCCAGAGACAACACCGCGCTCGGAGACGGACGTCATTTGGCTAATGAGGAGAAACGTTTCGGTAGAGCAGCATCCCCTGAATAGATCACAGACATGTCTGTGTGTGTGTCTATAGTCTTCTCATTCAACTTCATGTCGGCGGGGTGGGAGTAAAAGCCCCTGCTGCTGCCAGAGCAGCTACCGTGTAGGGTGCCGTCTTTGGGCCTTGCATGCGGCGATAACAAGCCAGACGAGCGTAATGGCCGACACGGCAAACAAGACGCTGGCCAGCAGCCGGACCTTATCCCATAGGTTGCGTTTGCCTCGACCGGTGCGCCACCTTACTCGCAGTGTCCGCCCGTGGGATTCAAGGGTCTTTTTGTTTTCCACTTGGGACGAACCCGGTGCTGGTCCTTATGCTAGTCTTTGGCCCGCCTGAGGTCGTTGATCGCGAACCCCAGCGGTCTCCTGGTCGTGGGGTGGTGAAGTGGCTCCGGCCCCTCGCTTTCCGGAAGCCCTGCCTTCACCCTGTAGAAAAATAAAAAGCCGACCGTAGGACAGAACGTATGATGTAGCTCACTAGCATGACTTCACTGAGTCCCGGCAGCGTTGGCCTGTTTTGGAAGGAGGTCTCGGTGGCCCTGCATAGTGGACCTCCAGGCAGAAAGACCCAGAAGGATAGGTCCTGTCGTCACATACATCAACGCCGGGGATTGAACTTGTAGCCATGACAACCTGGTTTCTGCCATTAATTCGTGAAATTGGATAGCATTGAAAGTAATTGGTTTTGTTCTCAATGTCTGCTTAGCACGTTCCACCAGGCCGGGGTAGTGGCGACTACAACGGTGTGCTTAAATCAAGTTTCAAATTGGCTGAATGCTCAGACATTATACATTTACAGAATGTGTGCTGTCATCTGAGGTGAGTTCGGGGGGCAGGGCCCCAACAGGGAGTTCATTCTCCCAGCGGTGACTTTGCCGTTTTCCACTGCTTGGAAAATGCCTCGACCCCTTTGGAAACAAGCAACGCACACCTCTTTGCAATGCATAGACTTGCTTCTCACATCTGACTCTCCTCACCTCTCTGTCCACCTTGCTGCACCGTCGTTTATATGCGTGTCTAATGTGTATGTGTTCACGTTGTGTGTTACTTTTTATTGGCACTTTTAGTTTTTACTTGTCTTTGAGTACTTAAGCGCTATATAAATACAATGAGTTATTATTATGTATTTATTATTATTATTATTGGTGTTATTGTTATTATTGCGAAGCATCAATGATTGCCAAGCAGTACTTGAATCCTTGACAGAGTTAATTCAATGAAAAGCTTTATATTGATCGCCATGCCATACTGTCACATGCTCAAAAGGTCCGTCTGGCCTCGGGTGAGCAGGAAGCGGCGTGCTGGACATTCTGCACGTGAAAGGGACAAACGTGACCGACACAGCGAGAGAGCGAACACTTGCTGCCATCTGATGTGGGCTGCCAATCATCTGGCGACAACACATCACTTAGCCAAGGCACAATTACCTCTCAAGTGGTATCAGCTGTTTTTCGGGATGGGTTTTGATGAAAGTCTGATCAGTCAAATTTGGATCAGTCAGCCCGCGATGCCCTGATACAACCTGTTTGACCAGTGTGATAATTGCACACTTCTCTGACAGACCGGTACCCTTGAAGTGGGCCAGGCCGGCCATAATCCATAGGATGTCTGGCTCTGTCGTAGAGGCAATTTTAGGACAATATTCAAATGAAAAATGCAATGTTGAAATTGAAAATGCCATAGCACTATTTATCATAGTATGAATTAATACTTTTTATTCATCATAGTATGAATGCATTATTTGTGTCATAAATAAAATTAAAATGCAAGCATCCAATTTAATTAGCATTTTCCAAAAATGCCCCTCTGTAAAGTGGACAATATTCAAATGCAAATGAAAATCAATTTGGATTTGCATTTTCAAAAGATGCCCCAGCAATAAAGTGGGCAATATTCAAATGCAAATTAAAAGTTGAAAATGAAAATGCAATAGCATAATTAATTTGTATTTGTCATAATATGAACGGCATTGTTTGAATGCAATCATCCAATTAGCATTTTCAAACTATGCCGCGCTTTAAAGTGGACAATATTAAAATTCAAAATGAGTGGGGCGGGACAAACTCCACCCATTGGACAACAGGTACGTCTGTCTCCGTTGGCGCAAATGTCGCAAAAGAGAGACACAGAGAGAAGGATACGCACTACCAACCACATGGGAAGACGTGGCTGCTCCGAGAGACGGCCGATGCCTTGGAGCACCAGCAGGTCACACCGACGCTCCCTCCTGCTGGCCCTCCTCTGTTGTGCACGCCCAATGTAAACCCAGTGTCAGTGTTCGCTTGCTAACTTACAATGTATGTACACACATCCACAGGTGACGGAGTACGTGATGTGGAGAGTGACAGTGACTTTCAGGTTCAGCCGTTGAGCCAATGGAGTGGAGTTTGTCCCGCCCACTCTTTTTGCATTTGGATATTAACCTCTTTAAAGAGGGCATGTTTTGAAGCAAATGCAAATCGGATGATTGCATTTTCATTTTATCTATGACTCAAATAATGTTCATATGACGAATAAAAAGCATTGTATTATTGCATTTGATATTTTCATTTGCATTTACATTGGATTATGGTCCTGAAAATGCTTCCATGCGTCCAGAATTTAACCTTTTCAAAACTTTAAATATGCCTGTACTTTATTCTTCTTGGCAATGAATTGTGTGTGTGTGTGTGTACATGCCTGTCAGATGTAAAAACAGGTTTCTATGTGTGACGTACCATTTGTAACTTCACTGGCGAACATACTTTGAATATACACACACATAACTTTGAATATACTACATACATGCGCGCACACACACACACACACAAACACACACACACCCACACAGGTATT
>OMKI01008305.1:3402-15401 GCA_900302315.1 Phycis blennoides
CTCTTATATTTTGCGCATACGCGCAAACCGCAGCATAGAGAAGGCTACGTGGAAATGCCTATAGTCCTTTACAATGTCCTAAAAGCGTATTGTTGCACTAACTATATCACATTTGGACTGCAAGGTGATCGCAACAGACTGCAATGCACACACACACACACACACACACACACACACACACACACACACACACACACACACACACACACACACACACACACACACACACACACACACACACACACACACACACACACACACACACACACACACACACACACACACACACACACACACACACACACACACACACACACACACACACACACACACACCGGTTAATCCTTGTTTCTTCCCGAAGCGCACCGTTTCCAAGGTCATTAAGCAATATTAACCAATATGAAGTCTATCTGCCATTTACACATATACTATTGCCCCAATAGTCCATTCGCTGTTCAAGAAATTCGATAGGCATTTTCTGTAATGGATTTAAACCCCCCTTAGTCCATATGTTCCCCCACATAATCAACATGCAGACCTGCGTCATTTGTCCGTCCAATGTCAAAAGTATATTACCTTTATCGTTCACCTTTAGGGTCTCTGTAAATAAAGCTATTTCTGTTTGCCTCGCCTGGGTTTATGACAAACGATCTACCCTTGTGTGGAGACAGTCAGCAGTTGCCTCAACAGCTGATGAGCTGCAGCGCATGGACGAACAGCAGAGGTTGTAGGGAGTTGTAGTTCCTATGTCATCCACTCCGCATACTTTCAACGTTATTCTGAAAGTACCAACGTGAACCTTACCAGCCCCCCGTAAATTAATTGAAGGTATTTTTTATACATGATCTTGAATAATATCATTCATATATAACACACTTTTTAGATCAAACATAAAAGATTTGGGCATCTATTTCAATAATATATCCCATACTGACAACAGACAGGCAGGCAGGCAGGCAGACAGACAGACAGACACAGGTAGACAGGCAGGGTTAAAATTCTACTCAAAGCAAATTGACAGATAACTCAATAGGCCTGTGGTCCTCTGATTGGGGGTATTCTAAGGTGAAGGGAATTAAAGACACAGACAACGAAAATGCCAGCAAATTACTCATCCATAGTCTCATGACAATGACCTGTGACTTGCTCATTGCAAATTAACGTGCCCTAATGAATTTTACATTTGCAATTTATATTGAGCAAAAAAAGCATATGGGTATAACAGCCAATTAAACACCTTACCGCTATAAGAAGTGTTCTGTAGCCATATGTGTATCTTCATGATGATTGCCCCCGTGAAAAGAGTTTGGAACACTTGAGAAAATCTGTCGTGGTGGTTCAGATAAACAATTTTATGTTTTGGAGACGACGGAAGGTGATATTTGTTTGAACTACATGTCCCGTGTGTCGGCACAACACGTGGTACTTCAAGCGTCAACGTCGTCGTTGTTTTGATGACGCCACACGCCTTGCTACGTCGCGCTAACGCACAGGCAGGCCGTCCACGCAGCAAGCGGTCATGCCGATGTGATACAGTTCGAGACAAATAACGTCTTTATCGTTACATATTGCATTATGTTTTGAAATTAGTTTATAGGTCACGAATGCGTGATATTATGATTAAAATGACCGAAGATGGGCCATTTTTAGGTTCAACTAATTGGCAAGCGCGCAGCTGACTCTCCTTAGCAACACAAAGGCCGTTTAGCTTGTTAGCTACTCTGTAAGCTAGTTATTGACGGCCACTGTAAGCTGCACTAAATTAACGAGCCTGCCACATTGTTTTTATATCGCAACGAATTCCTCTTCGGCAACTTGCAAATAGGTCACTTCTTTCCATCTCGCGATAATGGCGGAGCAGAGTGCCGTTGTAATGCAGCAGAACTTGGACAGGTGAGTTCAAGCAGAAGGCCAGTTAGCCTCCGTTAGCAACACCAGAGCTAAAAGTTTCACTTCGTTGAAACATTTCATTATGTGGTGCACGTGCTGCTGTTACGCCCAGGTGACCCTCCAAAGTGGTCCTATTGTCCGAGCCGCATGCTGTCTTCTGGGAATGTCTGCACACTCAGAAAACCCGTGCAGTAGACACTCCCGTCAATTATACTAGCATGTTACGTTATTCTTCTGATATGTGCTGTTTTTCCAACTATACATACGTTGCAACCATTAACCATTATGCAGAGTGCGCCAGAGGTAAATTGCGAATGCATGCTTACTGTGTTCAATTTCAACAGGAACTTCCTCAGGCAAATGCTCGCTGCACACGTTGTGTGGTCGTTGCTGTGTTCACCATCCAAAAATAACTTCTGTCCTATTGGTTTTGTGATGCCAGCATGTCATGACATTCGTCCTTTACGAAGAACATGAAACCATATGTGCATTAAAGCCTTAAAGCTCTCCACAGATTTGACAGCTGGACATATTCGATAAACATTGCTGTTAATGCAATGAGGTCAGCTGGAGTTCTGTTTTGCCTGAGAAAACCCAACAGTAGTCATTAAGTCATGACACATTTTTTTGTGGTGCAATTTGTTGAAACAACTATGGGTTCAAACATGGAGCAGCCATTTACGAGTACTTCATTGTAAAGAAAGTGAAAATCTGGATAAAAGGCCTTTCAACAGCACTTACACCCATGACTACCCTGCCCCTCCTACAATAGGGCTTGTGCATCGTGAAGTCACATCGCCATGACTGCCTCCATTTCCAAAGTATAGGAGCATAAGAATGTTACTGGTAGTAGTAGTGATCATTGTCTAGTAATTAATCATGTTGGTGTTTGTCATTATGTGGTGGCGTTGTGTTTAAAACTTCCAGTGTTTCGAGGCGTGGCAAAACAAAGCTTTCTTTAGCCTAGGTTAAGGTATATGCATGTTAGGATTCTACATAACTACAACTCTCTTGACTATTCTCAAAATGGTGAGTATCATGAACAAAAATGATGCCGTGATGCATTCTTATGTACACGCCCTACATATCATAATGTATGTCCTTCTTGGTCACATAGACTGTGGGTTAGAGACATGCAGATATGTCTATGTACACAGTCATTTATTTGACATTCCATATCTTTGTTTGACCAGACCAATGGTTGACTACACAAGATTGCTTGACACATTCAGAAGCATTCTCAATATTCTGAGATGCTTTTGCAGATGGCCATGAATTTGGAAGTTAACTTACAAATATGGCTTAGTGTTGCAAGCCTCAACCTTTCAATATTGTAAGTCAATGTTGTGAAGCAAGTTCTTGACTTGAAGATTATTCTAAAATGTACCTTGACAAAAATGGCCTTAAGTTGTGCTTTGTGCTGCACTCTCCAAATGAAGTTTGTTTCATATTTCACATTAATCACAAGTGGCATATGAAGGACAAGTGTAACCAAAGCCTTTTAATACAACACATGAAATCAGACTATTCTAATGAACAGGGTTTCACTTCTTTTGCCTCATATTTGTTCGACCAATTAATTTGCTGAAGGCAGGGCAAGTGTGTGATTGGTGAACACAAACTTGGCCAGTACTAGTATTAGTATACTGTTAAAAATGAAGGTTTTAAAATGACACTGTGTAGGCTAACCACTGTAGAAATACTTTATTAAAATCGCCTTCTGAAACGTTCATCCACTTCAACCAATTAGTTTTTCTTTGGTAGAAAACATAAGACTGTAAATGACTGCTGGATCTGAGATTATGTAAGATTTATACAAGTAAGGCGGGCACATTTTGGAAATTAAGATGTCTCAGTTCTAACTGAACAATGTATTTACTCTAGGGTAACATTTTGTAGAACATCTTGTTCCTTGTTTCTCTTTCGTGTTTGTAATTAAGGCCCTATGCACGGAAACTATGAGGGTGTTTTTGTAGATGACACTAAAATTAGCGTGTAGCTCTGAAGTTATTTGACCTGTGTAATGAATAATAATTGAGTGCATGACTGGGTGGCTTGACACAAACCAAACATTGACATTCGGCTAGCATGACATAAACATAAAGAGGCCAGCTTTGCGAATGTGACTGCTCTATTAAAATTAAGCTTTGGACTGGGAGCATTTCCTACACAATGAAAGGAGCTGTTTGTCCATGTGTTCAGCGAACTGTTTTAGGCAGGTCTTAGGCCTGCAGCCACGTGTCTTTGTGCTTGGGCAATATCCCCTGGCTGTGTTTTGAGAAGATACCAGTAGGATGTATGCCATGGGAACTTTATGGCTGTAGAGCCAGCCAGCCTCTATTGGTGACACACACACACACACAGAGCTCAGTGGGTGCTTATCTTGCCTTGCCACAAGCTGCGCACTTCCCCTGCAATGCATCTTTTCAGAAACTAGAGGTGGGGACACGTTCAACCAATTCATCCTGACCCTTTGCAAGTCTCGGTCCTCACTTCTCCTGGTCTTGGTGTCTTGGTGTTGAGTCCTGTTGGCTATCTGGTTGTTCTGCGTAGCTGTTGCTTAATTGTTGTTGTTGGAGAAGAATGTATACGTTGTGAAAGTGGGGTGTCACCCCCAATAATAGCCTGCCTCTTGTGGGCCTGGGCTATATTATGAGTGGGGTCCAAATCTACCATGTTTGGTAATCGGCAAGCTGGGCCCTCTGTTTGTAGATTAGCATACATTCTTGAGGTAGTCTGCTCACGGAGGGACCCTCTCTAGGCATTTAAAACCTTTTCTTTTGATAAACCCCTCCGGCCCTGGACCCGCTGCTCCTGTGCTTTGCGCCACAGGACCCCCAGTTTTCTCACAGTCACGTGTGTACATATTGAAAAGGCTCTTTGTGGGGTGACCAGGGTTCTTCTTGGAGAAGTGAAGCCTGACCTGGGAGACGATGAGAAAGGGGCAGGGCGATCCACTCGTCTTCATGCAGTCAAAACGCACACATGTCTTCGTCGGCGAGGAAGAAATTCAATCTTCATTTTTCACACTTCCCCTTGGTGTAAGATAACACCTGTTTATAATAACGCCTGCCATTTGGGATTCATTCATGGTAATTCTTAATCGTTATCCGCATTCAAAGACTTATGGCATCAGCCTATATAATGGATGGTCACAAAAACACTATGGATTACTCTCCACGAGGCGTCCATTATGTGTTGCATGTCACGTTGTGCCAGTTGAGTTGGAAGTTCACCGTGCTTTGGCGAGGTCTTGACAGGCCATCCTTATTAGTCCTCCTGTCATGTTATTTCCATGGAAACCTGCCGCACTTAGTGGAGCAGAAGGTTTTTCAAAGTAAAATGCTTTTATTTTACTTTTGTTACGGAATGGAGCTTGTTTTGCCTTTTGGATTTTGTGCTGCGAGAAGTTGGATTTACTCAAGATTTGCCTTTCCAGTTGAATTCTCTGGACGTATAAAGATGGCTTTGCATTCGCTGTTAACTTATTCTCTGCAAGTACGAATGGTGCAGTGCACCAAGTCCCTCTTTGTATTTTCAGTCCTGCCAAATTCAAGGTTATTTTTCTGGAGAACTCTCATGACAGGCGTTAATCTCCATTCAGTCCCCTTTTGTAGCATATGGCTTTGGCTTATCTACTGTTTTCCGAGTGTTCTCTTCAGCAGGTTAGAGGCTACAGCCAGCAAGAGATTACGGGTTTATATTGAGGATACGGTTTTGGGTGGCGGTAAGATCATTTCTTGGCCATGAATAATATGGTATGATTTCAAAGGTATTCAGAAACCGAGAGCACACCATCAATCAGGCATAGATTATTATCATGCAGGTTATCATCCTTCATTGAAAGTGCCCCCCCCCCAGTCTGTAATTTAACCAGAGTCTGCGGTAAGAGAAGTAGATGTATATGGTATCAGTCGGCTCGAGAGCGGCACTACAGAGGCAGTGGCTCGAGATGTGTCCGGCCGGGGCCGTTGAGAGAAGCGGGGGGTTAAAGTTTCCGATGGAGCCCGAGATTGATCATGTGGGCCGCGGCCCCGCGGTGTCACCCAGCACCCTGACCGGGAGGCTCCTCTCCTACGGCGCCATGTTTAATTCAGCGCCGCGGCCGGCGTTGGAAAATCAGGCGGGCAGGCGGCAACCTGAGCAAAGAATCCAAGCCGCCCCGGCCACTGCCTTTCAACACACACACACACACACACACACACACACACACACACACACACACACACACACACACACACACACACACACACACACACACACACACACACACACACACACACACTCACACTCAATCCCCCACAGCCGCAAATAACAGGCCACGCCATGTGCCCAGGACAGAAAGATGACAGAAGGCCAGAGATTTGACATCCATTATTCAAGTGTGTGAGCAGGCCGGGTGAATTATACATGGCAAATAATGGGTTCCTCTCCACAGACACATCTTGTCCTCTCTGCCTTTTTCTGTGGATGATGAACTTTGTGAGAGTGATTTAGGCAGCGGACACGTGGAGGAAGCGCGGGGCCCGTTCAGTCAATCATTTAATTGTTTCTGAACTTCATGGTCTGGAGGGTTTTTTTTGTTTCCTTTTCTGAAAGGGCTCCGCTGAAGACGTTGATAAAAAACGTTTCCAGGCACCGCAGCTGATGAACGCTCTAATGTTTTTGCAGTGGAAAGCATTTCCTTGTGAAAGGGATAAAGTGCTTGAAGGTCTCCTCGCTCTGACCATACCTGTTGTGTTCATGAAGACAGGGGAACAACTGGCTGGATATGCCTTTTTTTGGTCAAAAACACTGCTGGGCTTTGCTCCAAAAGGTGCTGGTTGTCAATGCCTTGATTTCTTTTGGCCTCACACTTTCTCGCAGACGTTACTCTTGAATCCGTGGTATGCTGTCAAATGATGACTGCCTCTCGCTAACCCGGATGGGTTGGATTAGACTACACACCCAATGTCCACATGCTGGCTCTGCCCAGCTCTGTGTTGTGACATATTTGCCGCGATTTATGAGTGGCATATTGTTAATGATAAACAAAGGGTGTGCGAATAGACTGTACATCTCCACTCGCCTTGTTACCTTTTTGAATTTATGCTTGTGGTTTATGGGAGGTGTGTAAATTTACCACCGTTTAAGTCATGCATGGAAATGCCAACGTTTCAAGGTGTTCAGTTTAATTATGGTAATGAGGAAGTAAATGTCACATACAGATAGCTTGGAGAATGTGTTGCAAGCAGCTGTTACACAGCCAATTGATCTCATAGTAACGAGCTTGTGGTCGACCCAAATTCCATTTAAATTGGATTTAAAAGAATCAGAACCAAGGGGCATTCGGGACTTTTGACATATCCAAGCCCTATTCATCACACTTCCCACTGCACTTGGAATGTCACGTTTTCCATAAGAGCTGTGGTCATTCCTCATTCGGTCGGGTCACCGAAAGTCTAAAGGATGAGAAAAACAACATGTCCTGCCAACACTTGGGACTCATGAGAAGAGCAGCTACCCTCGCCGTGCCCTCTGTGTCTGCGTTGTTCCACCGCCCGGCTGCTCTCTTCAGGAGGAATGCCGCCGGTCCTGATTCTCGAGCCGAGCGCACACAGCGCGACGCGGCCGGGGCACCGTCGAGCCACCAAGCGCGCTGATGATCAATTATGGAACGGCAATATAACGTCCCAGTCGGAGAAGCACTGCAGTAAGGTCAGCTCACTGGATATCCAATATACTCCCAGATGTTGGAGATGGAGCCGTTTTAATTCACTGCCGCCCAGGGCTGAAACTAAACACCCCTTGGTCGGAGAAGGCCATTGTCTGCCACAATTAGTTTGAGGGTGGTGCAGGATGCCGGCCAAGATCTCATGAAGCACCATTCCAATATGCGACCTGACGTGCTGGAGAAGGTATAGTCTAGCTGCATCACTTAATAAATAAAGAGATGCTATGTATAGGCTTGTGAATGAATATTTGAGCGCATGCAGTCATTGTGTAGGTGAAGGAGATGGCCTTGAAGGCATGGCTGTAGATTGATGGCCAGTAATGGTACGGTTGACCACTTGGCAGGGTTTAAAGTGTGTTCCGGTCACGGGTCCAGCACACTTGCCTCCAGGTTTTTCCTAGTGCGACAGAAACGAAACTCCCTGCACATACCTGTCTCTTTTGTATACTGTAAATTCTCGGTGTAATCTGTTGGCGTGGTTGTTAACCTATGACACATCTCTCACTAAACAGGATGATCGTCCACTCTCCTGGGGTCAAGGTTCATCCTATTGTGTGTACATTGCACCTGCCTTAGCAATGTCCCAAGTTTCATTACTGGCTGTCATTTTGGTCGACCGCCGCTCTGATACTGCTAGAGCTGTGACTCATAAGGCCTTCTGAAATAGGTCTGAATTTAACCCAGAACTCCATCCACATAACAATAACTTGTAGGGTACCTGTATGGCTTTTGGCAAAGTAAATTCATTGGTCTGGAGTGTTTCTGTGTAGGCCGTTCAGTCCAGTGATCTCGGAAAGACTTTGATCACTACCTGCTCCTATGATCCTTATTCCAAATACAGTAAAATGGCTTCTTCAAACAGTTGCCACTTTCGAAATTCACTTCATGCCAAGTCTGGTCCAAGCTACCGCTTTGACGGGTGTTTGAAGAGTGACTTTGTGTTGCTGACTGCCCACTTTTCCCTCTGAAAGAGGACATTTAGGATTACATTACGTTGCCTCTTTATCTCTGTCTGGCACTCCCCCTCATGGCTTTGGACAGTGCAGTCACAAGCCTTTCACCTCCTCTTTGATTTCAGGATTTTAGCTTAATTTACACCAGACATTGGCCTCCTGCATGTGAATGAGGAAAGTTGACCTTTTCACAGAATAATGTTGCTCTAGCCCATTTCCAGTTTTTTTCCATAAAAAAAAAAAAAGACAAATGTACACACGCTCTCAGAGTGGGCATTATGAGATGCCTATAAGTTGTGCAATGACCGCTGTGGCAGAACGCTGCCCCCCCCCCCCCCACAATGTGATCCCCCTCCAACGTGTGCTGCGCCCCGTCTCTTCCAGGAGCTGCTGGGTGTGCTTCGCCACGGACGAGGATGACCGCGCCGCCGAGTGGGTGCGGCCCTGCCGCTGCCGCGGCTCCACCAAGTGGGTGCACCAGTCCTGCCTGCAGCGCTGGGTGGACGAGAAGCAGCGCGGCAACAGCACGGCCCGCGTGGCCTGCCCGCAGTGCAACGCCGAGTACCTCATCGTCTTCCCCAAGCTCGGTGGGTAGCCCGCGTCGGCCCAGACTCCTCGAACCTGGACAAAGCTTCGTTAAAAAAAGAAAGAGAAAGAAAAAAAAAAGTAATTAGAATAAGATTAGTTTCCTGGCGCCACGTTGAAGGTGTTAATCCTCCAGATTGCGTTAAGAAACGCCTTATTGGATACTTTGACTGGCCGGGACCCGGGTGGAAACGGGATGCTCGCTGAGCGCTCTATATGCGTGCCCTCCGCTGAGTTCTCGTTAGCGCGGCGGTGTTGGGTTACGGAGCGGGCTCCTTAGTTTTTTTTGGTTTTTTGTTTTTTAATGAAGGGAGAACCAAGTGGCTCTTTTGAGTGGCACCCTGCAGCCGGCGGTGGCTGCAACCCGCACGGGCTCCCAAAGCTGTTTGCTTTTGCATGCCAGGCTGCGTGTTTATTTACCGGGGCCGCCCACGTCATCGCTCCCGGGCCCCGAGTGTAAATATTCCCCTTCAGCCTGACGGGCGGTAGGAAAGGGCGCCCGTGTATTGCGTGCTTAGGCTTCATGCAAAGAGACACATGGCAGCGCGGAGCAAAACGCCACCGCCATTAGCCCGACACGTCAGAGAGAGGCAGGGGGGGCCGGTTCGACTTAGTCGTCTGCTAAACACGAGCCCGCCACACAGCCCCGCCTCTAGCCAGGTTGTGGTCACTTTTCTTACCTAATGTTTTCCCCTGCTCTGTGTTTATGCATTCAGTTAGGGCTAGACGTACATTTGTTTAATTTCTGTCAGTGCACAGTGGTTAATGGTGAATATGGACTTGCCAAGCCATCGCTTCAGGAGGTAAAAGAGATATGACATTGTGTCAAAGAGGGGGGTCCGGTCAAGGGGACGGCTAAAGGTGTAACTCGAGAGCAGGAGGCGATGTGTTCACGTGAGGCTCAGCTGGTAAACAGGTCTATGTGTATTTATAGTAAACGGAGCTGTGCCTTCAGTCATTTCGCTGCTCTATGCTGGTTTAGCTTGGCGGTCTTCTGGGCTTTCCTCTTGTGTTGGATGACCTTTCCTGTATTCTCAGACGACAGCTGTATGTGTTTGTGATTCCTTAATCACCAGTTTATTTCTGCAGCTTTAGTTAGTTTGACTTCACATAGATCATTGTAAGAAATGTATACTGTTGGCTCAAATATACTTTAAATAATTCAATTAAGTATGTTATTTGTGTAATAACGTACTTGAGTTATCCACTTAAGTACTTAAGTTATCTTCCTAACTTTGTTAGAAAGATGGTTATGCATACGAAAGACATCTAATTGGCACGGTGCAAGGTTTCCTTTCACCCAATCACGTTGGGCCGATTCCCACACCAGCCTCCTCCAAAGTAGTTTGAGAAGCTCTGCTGGAATGTTGTTTTTCTGTTTACTCCATGCTCCTTCATTTAGAGTTCTTGTCTCGGCCAGCTTCCCTCACTCGGTCATCAACAGCAGACCATTAAAAAAAAAAAAACCCAAAAAACCAAAGTTGCCACAGAAAGTTAAACGTTGGTTTTGCAGCTCATCGCCTACTCGTTTTTCTTTTTTCTTCTTTATTTCTGCTCGGCTTCCTCGAATGCGCTGCTGGTTTGGCAACAGCGGTTCCGCGTTGGGACAGACAGGTCGGCGGTGTACAGTTGGAGAGCCCTCGTTCTATTTTGACTGTAACTGGTCATGGCACACTTGAGGAATCGTAGTGTGTGGGGCTCATTGTTTCACTGGGGCCTGGCCATGAGTGGCCAGGGACTCGCGTGTTCACTTGGATTCAGCTCCGTTGTAGTGGGTCTGGCTGCTCTGAAGCTTAAGCTCAACACGGCCCAGGGTTTGTGGTTGCAGGCTGTGTTCAGGACTCGGCTTGGTTCACTGAGACGAGGCCTGGCGTGGTTCAGGCTCATCTTGTTGCAATCGCCGGGATGTTGGGGGGGGGTGAACGGGTTACAGGTTTAGAAATAAAGATTGAAGACTGAGTCAACCAAGGAAATTGAGTTTTCTCTGTGTGTATAGGTGTGCAGCCTCGAGATATTGTGTAGAGATGGGTGGGTATGGGCCAGTGGTAGAAAGCCCTTAAAAGCCCTGCTCTGGTATTTATTGCAAATATTTGAGCTGTTTAATGACTTTTAATAGCAATCTCTGCGGCTTGGATTCCACCTTGAATGCGATTTGCTAACGCTCAAACAATAACCTAATATAGCCAAAGCAGGCTCTATGTTAAACAGAGCTGTTTCTTTGTGCTGTCCACACCCCATTCTAAGTACACATTGCACAGGTATACTTGCATAACGACCAAGTTTATCTCACAGCATTTGACAGACGTCTGCTTGTCCCAGCAGAGGATGACATTCTATGTGCTAAGCCAGTGATTTGCGTTGTGGGAAAAGCAGGAAAGCCAGACAGGATGCCATGATGCCTTCGCCATTGTTGCATGTTATTATCTGTTTGGATCATAATTAACGAAGCTAGTGGGGGATAGATTAGAACAATTACCGTTGTATTGTTGGCTATGATGGATTTATTTTTTTTTCCTAATGCCAAATACTGAGGACCGGCACTTTTTCCTTTTTTTACATCAGTCCTTAGACGGCAACATTTGCAAAAACAACAGTCATGCAAGACACCAAGTGGGTTTATTTGGGAACGGCTCCATTGACGCATGACGTAAAAAAAAAATAAAAGCAATCACATTTCTCAAATCCCTGCACCAGACGGTACTGGAGACATGCAGCTGGGCGTGCGGGGAGAGGGAGCACAGGGAGAGGTAAGAGACGGGGAGGAATGAGGCCGCGGGCGGAGCCCAGGGGGCTGGGAGAATGACACAGCAGAGGAGGGGGGGGGGGGGGGGGGGCGGGGGGCAGCCCTCCTTAGCCTG